>JNEY01000145.1:46415-59375 GCA_020875895.1 Aphelenchus avenae | reverse complement strand
TTTTGCCCCTGATTTTCACGAGCAAATTCAGGGGGTATAGGGTCATATTTTTGCAGTAGTACCGAATCTTTTGTGTAGAAAGCCCGTTGTTCCGCTGAAATAAGTCGTTGGCTTCGCCTGTGGCGGGCTAAAACGCAATTTCCTTCGGAAATCACGTTTTATTTGTAAAAATTCCGCCTACAACGGCGGGATTTTTTTGGGTGAAGCTTTCAATAGAGGCATTTGAAAGGTGCTTTTTGGAGCGCCAGTAAATCTTGAAATATCTGGAAAACAAAGCTGAAAAATACCCCCTGATTTACCCCCTGAATTTGACTCCTGGCCCCTGAAAAACCCCTGAATTTGACACGCCAGGCCCTGAATCCCGGTTTTGGAGTTGAGACCCCTGCCGGCAAGTCACGGACGTCTCCAACGAACCTTTGCAGTTGACATCGGTGTGCCGTCACTGCGACGATAGCAGGGCTAATAGCATGTGCTGTTCCGGCTGAAAAATACCGTTCACCTCTTGTCACTATCCGCGACGTGGAATAGGGGAGCTGTTCTCTTATGCTTGGGCAAAACTAGGGAGTTGTACCTCGAGGACCTTGAGAGACTTGACAAGCCACTGTAGTCGATTGTACTGCTGAGATGCTGTACTTGAGATGTGAAGACTGTAGATAGGTGCTAGCCAATGTCGGGGTGTGCACAGAAATGGCAGGCTGATACCTCAGCAAAGCGCTCTTTAGGCAGTGCTACCTTTTAACGACAAGGACATAACAAACACAAACATTTTACACAAACAACATACAAAGACAAATACACTAACTTTCTAAGGTTCTTCGGTGGATACCGTCATTTTCTACCACAAAATCACAGAGGTATACATCGCCTAGCTACAAGCAGTAACCGTTTTGGACCAACTCGTAACCATTAATGCATGCGTTTCCTAGCGATGCGGCTAGAAAAGAAACGAAATGAATTCAAAGAATGAACCGCTTTCGTGCTTAATGTGCAGCTTTGCTTATCACACAAGCCGAGCTGTAAGTGTTTGAAAACTTTTTCGGAAGCATATACCTGTTGGCACCACCAGTCAATTGACCCATATAGCGAGAAACCCGTGTCGGAAGCTGACTGAACGTATCCGAAAACCCTCTTATGGGACTTTACTTGCGTTATCTAGGAGCACTAAGGGTGCATATGTGATGTAAAAATTGTCGATCTGGCATATTTTTGTACTTGATCAAGTAGCGAAAACTGATGCATAGTCATGTGTAAGCGATTGATGCAAATTTCTATTCATGTAGTATCCGAAGTTGGCCTCGTGCTGTTATTCTCACAATGTGGTTAACGGTCCGGAAGGGTCTTCGCTCCTACTGCATCGGCGCGGCAATCTTCATCCTGGTCTACACCGCCCTACGCTCCTTCTCGCCAACTACTACAACCGCCCCGCTGAAGCGTCCGATCGGAAATGAAGCAGCGGGCGCAATACATGACGTAGTGAGGAGTCTTCCATACTTTCGCAAGTCCGTCGACTGCGATGCCATCTTCGACAATGACACCACGGCGATGGAGCAAGCTCGTCGTTGGAGCTTCGACGGCGGTGCTTTCTGGAGGAGTGCTCTCGACAGGGATCGGGGACGCACGTAAGTTTACACCCAGATAATTACCGGTTCGTCAGCTGGGGCGTACTGTTCAGGCTACGTTGCCACACTATTCGCCAGACTTTCGCCTTCGCCGACCGACCGCTGACCGAAGAAGAGCGTCTGTTTCCGCTCGCCTACGGGCTCCTGGTTCACGCGGACGAGGCACAGGTGTTCTTTCTGCTGAGCGCCCTCTACCAGCCGCAGAACGCGTACTGCATCGCCGTGGACGGCAAGAGCTCCGAGCGGTTCAGGCGGCGAATTTCCCTTCTCGCGGACTGTTTTCCCAACATACACGTCGTGGTGAGTCTCATTACATTTGTCGGCTAACCATACCGATCGCTTTAGAGCATAGGCGAGGTTCAGTGGGCCAGCTACGAGATCGTCAACGGCATCTTCACCTGTCTTCGTCACCTTGCGGCGCTCGACCACGCGTGGAAGTATTATCAGGTACGTCGCCTACGCCTCATGTAACGTTGATACGTCTGTTTTTAGTATCGAAGTGGGGTCGACCTCCCGCTGAAGACCAATCTTGAAACGGTGCGGATTTTCAAGCAGTTCAACGGTTCGTCGAACGTCGAAGTAATACCCGTAAGGGTGCCTCCTGAAGTGCTTAACGTAAGCGGACGTTTTTGGTCTCTCTTTTGACGATCTATTGAGCCCTTTAGAAAACGAAGCCGCCGCTGACGGTCTGGAAATCGGGTATGCCGGGCGTCTTTAGCCGCGAGGCTGCCAACGTGATGGTGCGAAGTGAGAAGGTTCGCGATCACCTTGAGTTCATCAAGCTCATTGACTTTCCTGACGAGAAGCTTTGGGCCTCCATTCTGGGCAATCCGAAAGGTACGACTTGCCAGCATGCGACGTGTCCAAATGCACCCATTTTAGAACTTCCCATGCCGGGTGGATTCGATGCGCACGCGCTCAACGCAAAGATTCAAGCCGACCAAAAGAGGGTGAAAGTGAGCGACGTCGAGCCAGCGACGACGTCCGCCGATGAACCGTTCGCACTGCAAAGGTACTGGATCGGCTGGTACCAGAGATGGGCATACGGAGACACTTGTCAGGGCATGTCATTCGTGCATGCTTCGCACCACCAAACAACTCGTACACTTCAGGCCGCTGGGTGCATTCGTCTTGCGTGTTCGGCGTGGGGGACCTACCAGTGCTGATCCGACGGCCCGAGCTTGCCGCGCACAAGCTCTACCTGGACACCCAGCCGGCGGCTTTCTTCTGTCTCTACGAGCGCATCCGTCTTCGAGCCTTCGATGACGCACAGCGTCGTTTCCGAGGCGAGGCCTATGCCCGACTACCCCAAGTTCAGCTCCACAATGGCGTCCATATCGACGATGTTCAAACCGTTTTCCCTTAGTATTTACTTCCTTACGTTTCTGTTGATTGTTGAAATGTGTTACAATAATGAAAGGGTCTCCCAGCGTGCGGGTTGCCGAGTATCTTCGCATATAACGCTCGGACCGGTAGAAACTGTCGTCCAACGAAACCTTAGCGTAAGCAATGTTAACACCTAACAAAGCGTAGGTGCAGTATGAGTGGGATTGTAAGTAGCTTTCATCTCCGCGATTCTCAGTCCCGGTCATCGGAGACCCATATTTTGAAGTCGGTTGAACAGGGACTAAGACGACTTTACACGATAATGTTCGCCGGTCCCTGAACAGTGTCACTACTTGCTGCGTGCGTACCGAGGATGTATACGCATGCTCATCAAGTGTCAAGAATCATCAACCGAGCCTACGCAGACCTCACTGCATATAAAGGTCTGGGGGATGAAGTCCACAGCATCATATCGTCCTTCACGAAGGCAGTTTTACACCATCAAAGTTATTAGGAACATCGATATGCCTCGCTCACCAGATACGACCATAAGCAAGTAAGTTCATGCAATAGGAACAATGAACCCTCTAGCAGGGAAGGACGGCTTTGCTTGCCATGTTCCTACTTAGAACGTAGAGACTTTAATCTAGCTCCTTGGCCTTAGTGATCAACTGCTGTGTAGGTTCCCAACTTGCGACAGCTGCGGCCTCGAACTGCCCGACGTCAACGCTCTCCAACTCCATTTTGAAGCATGCTTGCCGCGACGCCAGGGAGGCTACGTCGTTTGCCAAAAGCCCGGATGCGGATACCGCACAAAGCAGGTGCCCAATCTGCGAAATCACGTCATCGCGATGCACACGAAGTCAAGGCTCTACGAGTGCAGTTTGTGCGACTTCAAGACAACGTGGCAGACATCGCTGTGCGGTCATAACCGAAACGTGCACGGTCACCAGACGCCCAACAACCGCAAGAGGCGTTCGCTGACTGAGCCCGAGGAAATCGGTGACACTCCGAAGCGCTCACGTCTTGGAGCCCTCACACGGCGCACTCCTGTTCGTTCCGTGGAATGCAGTCCGGAATCCGTGGTTTCCACGGATGTCGAGCCAGACTTAGCCTGCGATGGGACCGTCATGCAACGTTCGGAGTAAGTGTTCAAGCAAGTTTTTGTTAGCGCTTAAGCTTGAAAACGAATGGATGCTCGAGTGTGTCAGCTGCTTGGATGTACCTTTCGCTTTAATGGCACCAAAATCATGCTCAGAAGTGTGACAAATTATTTATTTAGGTACGTCGTCTGCAAGATCTGCGACTACGTTCTCGAGTCAGAGTCTTCCCTCGAGTCGCATCAGAAGCACTGCCGTTCCGACGCCATCGACTTCGACAGCGACTGTACTCGCAGTTCACTCGCAGAGAAGAGGGACTGTTCACTGATTGCAATCGACGCTGGCGAGTCCAACAGCGACGACAGCAGCAGCATGTTCTACAGCCTCCGATTTGCTATTAACTTGTCAGTCTTGCTGTGATCTGTACCGTTTACTTGCATTCTGCCTACCATAAATTATTTTTCGTCGTTCGTCGTAACCCACTTGCTTGCCACTAGTCTTAGACACAAAATATTCGTTTGCCAATTTGAGAATTGCCGTACGCATTCTTTCAAGAAGTGTGTTCGTATTTCATGATATAGCTTAAGAAGTTCAGTAGCGTGAGTGCAGTCATGTGCTACCGCACATGACTGCACTCACGCTACTCGTTTCGAAATGAGATTTCCACACGACGTACATCCTCTCTATTATTGAGAAAGGCGGCCCTAAGATTAAGGTTAGCGATGGCCTTACAAGGCGCTAGACTCGAAACCTTGTCAATTTTCATGAACCGGAAGTTCAATCGGCCAATAGCAACACCAACGACCAGCAACAGGGAACGGTACCGTCCCAGATTTCGGGCCGTTGTTATCCTGCTTAATCCGCTTAGCCGAAACAAATGATCGGACAGTTTAATGAGGGACATCGTCGGATGGGATTTAAGCAGACGGTGGGATCATGCGAGATAATCCATTCAAGCGGTACGCAACGATTCGAGTTATGTGCCGACTATTAATGGGGGTGAAACGTTCATATGGGGCGTCATTTCAGCTTCGAGTTCGCAGTAATACATAGTAGCATTAGTTGTCGGTACGGACGGGACGTCTGTCCATCCGTCTGTAGTGCCTCTCTTCTTCTATCTATCTTCTAACCCACCTGCAGCTTTGAGCACTGTAGCCAAGAACTCGACGGCGTTTACATACCGGCTGACAATAGTTTGACATCAGTGTCCATAGTGCCGCTAAGACTAATGACCTTTTCGACTATTATCAAGATCGTAATGTAAACTTGTCTCAATCATATAGTTGCTGCTAATTTCGTCGTCAAGCTATCAGGATCGACAAAGAACGCCGTTAGCTGACATTCACTCTTGTTATTAAAGTGTTGATCGGGCTTGCTAAATATGCGAGCGTATGCTTCTTTCAAAAAATAACTCTTGTACTTGTAGGTACAACATGTCTTCTGCCTGTCAAGTTCTAGCCTTGCTGGCCCTTTGCGCGTCGACAGCATTCGCCTTCAACAAGGGCAACCTAGCTCAAGGCGTGTACAACTTCTACGGCAGCCTTGACGCCGACCAGCAGGCAGAGCTTCGCGGCATTATCTCGGACTCAAGCTCGACAAAGGCCGAGATCAAGAGCCAGCTTAAGGATTTCGTCGCGACGCTTTCGCAAAGAGAACAAGTACGTAGATGATCACTTTGAAAGGATTTGTTTTATAAAGTTCCAGGCACGCAGAGACCAGTGAATTGTCATTTAGAAGCAAGCAAAGGCGATCTACAGCCAGCTCCAGACTGCAATCGCCGACAAGGTGAAAGAATACCAGAACAAGAAGCTCAGCAACAGCGCTCGCAAGGCCGTCAATGATGTCAAGGTACGTCTAGTATTGCTGAGTGCGCGAGGCTTACCGTGCTTCATGAAAAAAAAACGAAATGACTAATGAGGCTGGGGATTCCGGAAGGGAACCAAGCCTTCCCGTCCGGAATCCGGAAGCTACGTCCAAGCCTAAATATCACTTTTAGTCCACAACCAAGGCCCAAATATTCGTGCAGTTTAAGCGGGACTTACTTTGAGCGTCATCGCCTCCGCATGTCCCAGCAGTAATTGTTGGATGGGCAAAAGTGCAAATTTGCCGACTACGTCTGTATTTTAGGCTATCCTCCAAAACGACAACATCACCCCGATCCAGGAGTGCAACCAGATCGTCGCTAAAGTGAAAGCCTTGTCGGCCGCGGACCGCTCTGCGCTGGGCCTTCCCACCGATTTCGCCTTTGACTGCAGCAAGATCGGACAGCTTCCGGAAGACAACTAAGCGTCTAACGTACCGGTAGAAATCGAAATATCATCGATTTTATTCAAAATAAATTACGGACACTTGGAAATGTACAAATTTGTACAGGCGGTAGAAAAAGCAAATGCGTGCGGAAATCATCTCTCGTCAGCGAAAGGGTCTTCCGGATGGCCAACGAGCCTAAAAGTATACAAGCCGTCAACATAAGGCATGTGCCGACGGGAAATCATCAGTTCATTCGACACGCCTTAGTCTGCCCAGTACAACACATTACCAGGCAAATGCTTATTTTAAAAAGGAAAGTTACCAGATGTCTACGGACCTGAGACTGGGATACTGCACATCGCAGTTAAGCGGTTCAACTCCTCCCTATTTTGGGGGCTAAGATATCCATGTAAGCGCCACTAGGTAATTGGGCAGAAGTTAGTTGTGGCCACAAAGGGTGTTTGACTTACTGGTCCTGAGTGTAGAACCTTTGTTGCGGCTTGGTCTCACCGAGCTTTTGGAGTTCTTCATCCGTCAGGTCGAAGTCAAGAGTCTAAATTACACGACACTGACACGTCACCTCCTTCGGACCTCTACCTGTATGTTTTCCCAGATACGTTCCGGATTTACGCTCTTTGGCACAACGATCATGCCGCGTTGCATGAGGTAGCGGAGCAGCACCGATGCAGGTGGTTTGCCGTACTTCCCCGACAGCTGAAGCACGTAGGGGTTCAGGAGAGGCTTCGGTGCCGGTGGCCAAGGGTACGGGCTAAAGCACACAGTGAGGAAGTGTAATGAACAATGGAACAAGAATGATTTCTGCAAAGTAATTCCGGCAGTAAGCTGTGCGACAAAGCGGAAGACTTACTGATCCTTTGGCATCGCGCTCTTGCCCCTTCCCGGAGAGCCAAGCGGGGCGTACGCCGTGAAGGAAATGTTGTTCGCCTCGCAGAGATCGAGTAGCTCGTTCTGCACAAAGTTGATGTGGGCCTCCACTTGAAGGTTGTGCGGCGGAATCTCTGCCGTCTTCAGTACGCGCAGAATCTGCGACTCGTTGAAGTTGGACAGGCCGATCGCTCGCGTAAGGCTCTCGTTGTACGCTTCCTCCATGCCCTGCAAGTATCGCTTTTGTTGTGTATATCGCACATGCGGTGACTTACCGTCCATGTCTCTTCTGGCTTCACGTAAGGGTCTTGCTCCGTGTTGTCCTTCTAAAAAGCCCAGACTTTTGATGAACGTAACATCTAGAAAGACACAGCACATCCAAAAACATGACGCCACTTGGACGATACTACGCGGGCTAGCTTGGAAATTTCCGGCAAACTTTAGGACCCGTTCATTCGTGTCTAAGATTTCTTGTGCTTTCATTCAGCCCGACCTTGAGATCAACGACGCCACACTGGCTTTGTTCAGAGGAAGCTTGCCCGCGCCTTTGAACCCGATAGGGGACCGACTACCGTCCTGTGCACTCGTCTCAGCGCAGCTTCGTACCGCAAACGAGTAATAAGGTCAGAACGAAGCGCTTTGGAAAACGGTACTTAACTTGGAAAGCATGTGACGGACTAACAGCGGAAACTGCCTACACTACTGGGATTCGGAAGCTTCGTAGCGCTGCTATGTTGAAGAGGATGCCCATTCTTACGCTAGTATTAAGCCCGAGCCACTGGATCTAGTGAAAGTGAAAGCCTTCCGCAGACTACAGAAAACATACGTTGAACGCTGCTGGAAAGTGCACAAGGAACATGTCGACGTAGTCCAACTTTAGGTTCTCTAGTTGTTTTCGAAGCTGTGGCACGACGTCTTCTCTCTTCATATGCGTTGGTGGGAGCTAAATCGTGATTGAATTTGTCCTTAGTCCATGTTTTGCTTACCTTTGTGGAGACAAATATGTCCTCCCGTTTGATCGTCCCCTTCTTGAAGAGCTCCTGGAGAGCGTTTCCGATCGCTTCCTCGTTCTCGTAGATAAAAGCGGTATCGATAAACCGGTAGCCAGCCATCACAGCGGCCTCAATTGCTGGCTCGACTTGTGGATGATTCGACTGAATCTTCGTGAATTATGCGATTACGGAAGGACGAGTGACCTACCATAGCTGTTCCGAGGCCAATAAGCGGCATTCGGACGCCATTGCTTAGCTCCACGAAGCGCTGACCCACGCTCATATCCGGCTAAAGGCGACATTAATGGCTAGTGTTGAAGGCTAGGCTTTCGTAAGAACCAAATTTTGATCCAGAGAGAAACGCACAGAGACATAACTCTAGACGAACTGCTCAAGACATGAATACTCCTTACCTCTTCAGCGGCAAATGAAAAACCCAGAAAGGCTGCGACAAGAAGAAAAGGGTGCGTCGAGAACATGGCTACGAATTTCGGCAACGACCTCGCAAATTTCAGTCCACTCGCCTTTCGCCAGACAGGCCTTCGTCGTTTTATAGCCGTATCGCTGACCCAGCAGGGATCGAGGAACGTAGCTTTGGTCCTGCCGATGCGTTTGAATAAACAAACCCAGAGGAAAACAACGGCTGTGCGTCACCACCTTCGTTGTTTGTTTTCGTCATCAGAGGCCATGGCCGTACAGGATAGCTCGTAGCACCGTCAATACGGCTCTTTACGGTTGAGGACTCTGAGGAACTGGGACGAATGGGAACACCGACCCGCATACCGAAATTGTGCCGCTTATCGGGAAGGGTAACATAAAAAGAGCAAAGTAAGAATTAGGATACACGGCCGCGGCTTGGGACCCAGTGTTTCGCAGTAAGCGCCGTTTTTTCTGACGCAGTAGATACCAAGTACGCTTGCGTAAAGCGGAAATGATGTGCGAACGCAGCAATCTTTATGGCTGATAGTGCTCTAGTCTACACGGGGAGCAGTCCGCTCTTCCGAGACTAATCAAACTTCGTGTAAGGACTTTAAACCGACGACGAACTGACAACGAGACTGTGGTTTCTGCGCCCGTGAAAATCGAAGAAAGCAAACAATGCAGCGATAAAATTCTTTAAGCGCCCTAAGTATGGGATTCCTATTCGCTATGATGTCCTGTGCGTAGTAGGCTACTGACTGAAGTTTATTAACATCGTGCTAGCGGAGTTTGGTCAGGCCTCCTGACGTTAGATGCTGGTAGCTTGCTGTAGATTTGCTTCAACGGTTATGCTCCGTTTTAGTTAGCTGTTAGTCCGAAGTACCAAACTTACCTGTCATTCGCGCTCGTAGTGACACCTCTCTCTGCGAAAAGGAATTCCTCGGGCCTTGTGGCCAGGACGTGTACCAGAATCCGTCTGACGTTGGTGGGCGGCAGGACAGTGATGAATGACTTTCGAACTTCGCGCACTTACGCCGCTGAGTTACTCCATTTTGGGCCATTTCGGTACGTCGGTACGTGCACTCCCGTGTTTTTTCTTCCTTTTCCGGAAAGATCAGAATGAACCGCTTATTTGGCATTCTTTCCTTCCTGACATCCGTACTTGTTGCTGATGCAGGTGAGACAATGAACTGGAGCTTTAACCTCAAGCAAATGTTTGTTGTAGTTAGTGGCTGCATGAAGCATGGAACCCACTACGAAGAAGGCGCTGAATTTACGCTAAGCCACGTGCGCTATCGATGCTCTCGCGGCAATGGCGAGGTTGTGGGTAAGTATTCTCGAGTTTGCGACGTTCTTCATCGATAACGTTAGCCAGTACGTATAAGTGTAAGATAGAAACGTAGCTTAGTGGTTCATCGCATAAAATCTGTTAAGCGCAGGTTCCTAGCAGGCACCGCCAAGATATACTGTAGGTATCCGCTAGCGTCTACGCTAACGCGCAGGTAGCGACGCTAGCGCCGTTTTAAAGGTTCTTTTGCATTGACATTTTTTTCGGTAAGCTGGCATAAGGCCTAAGGGTATGCTTCATGAACGCATGCGACGTGGACTGTCACAAAAGCTGCATACTTGAACCGCCTTAGGCGAAAGGTAGACCGCCTTGGGTGAATGATTACCAACCGTCTGGGTATTTATTGACGCTCTATTGTCACTGGGCAGGTAATCAGGTCCTACCTGCCCTGTCTCAAGTAAGGACGAGCTTGCGCTAGTCCTTACGGAATGATCTTGCACTTACTCTGCTTGCTTTAGGCTGCCGCACCAGTCAGAATCGAGCACTAGCGGTCGGAGAAGACGTCATTGACCGCATCCTGGGACGCATCGGCATGGTCTACCGTTGCTACTTGTCTCATGGAACCGTCACATACCAAGAGTATCCGTGCGGCTTCCAAACTACGCCGCCGTGCATCAAAGAGTACTGGCTCCCCAAAAGTCCGTACACTCCAGAAGAGCTGCTCGCGTTCCGAAAGAGCAAGAAGTTTACGATACCATCGTTCGATGTGTCCATTCCTTCATTTCCCGCTCCAGAGGAGCACAAGAATCCCTTTCCCGGTATTAGGCCGCTCTGATTTCATTTTGACGTGTTTTAAATGTTCAAAATAACTTTTGAACAAATCGCAAATGAACTGTTATTATTTGTTATTTTTAGCGTCGTAAGCTAGTAAAAGCGTGCAACATAGGGCTGGGGAACTTTGGTTTGGGGAACGATGTAGAAAAGGTGGGAATTTTTCTTTAGCAATGGCTTCGAGTCAAGAAAAATTCCTTTTCACCAGGAAATTTGCAATAAAATGGTCGCAGAAACTCGGCATGCCCTTCGATGGTGAGTAAAGTGAAACAGGCCGTCATAACGACGACTAACGACTTAACGACGCTGCGTACGACTATGAGCCGTAACAGCATTCCATAGCATAGTACGACGGATACTTTTCTTATGTGTTTTCCACAACGCTGCGGAAAAAAAAGAAAACCGTAGGCAATGCATTCGCCGCGTACTTTCACAGATTATCAACTGCTTTTGAAAGAACGATGGGAGTTCGAAAAACCATGTTGCGACGACTACGACTTCTTTCGGCCTTCAGTTGCGCATCGGTCCGAAATGTTCGGGACATGTGATGCGACGGTATTACCATGCCTATTGTCCAACCGCTGCGCAGAGCATGCTTCTCTAAGCGTGACGTTACCCAATCCTGACCGCGCTTACGTGGATCCTACCCTTACTTGCTATCTTACAATGCCTGAGTAGAGCAGTTTGTAAGTCACTGCTACGCGGTTTAGCCGCTATTATAATCTACGCACGGTACACCACAAAGCTTACGACTAAAGGTCGGCACCCGTACCGTATTGCGGCCCGTACCGTTCCGTACCGTACTGCCGTACTATCGGTACGGCTGTACGGTACGGGTCGGGAGTCCAGTACGGCAGTACGGTACGGCTTATGTTTCCTGGCATTTTGTGACAAGTACGGGCCGTACTGGAGCCGTACCGTACCGTATTACGGCCCGTACCGTAACGTACTATCGGAACGGCTGTACGGTACGGGTGGGTCAGTACGGTACGGCAGTACGGTACGGGTGGGGTTTGCCGATCTTTACTTACGACACGGAGCGAAGCAACGCGAGACGAATATGAACTACAGAGGGGCTGTGGTTGGTCTCGTACAGTCACATGTCCCATTCCCGCAACGCATGAAGCCTCGTCCGTCCAACGTTAACACGTTTGCACGAACCCCTGAATATTCCAGCCGATGATCTTGCGAAAGCCTTCACGGACCAGCCGCTGGAAGGATTTTGCGCTTCGATGTTTTCGTTTGCCGCCCGCCGCTGCTCTTATGTCACGTACTTTCCATTTGTTTGCATGCAAAAGTGATTCAGTCACCTTTGAAATCTTCTGAGAGACTAAGTGTCAAATACACAAACACGCGACTCACGAGCCTAGACTTACGGAAAGCACTTCGGCACGAAGTCCGACGTGACCAAAAGTTTCTTTGTTTTTATTGCCCGATTGTTTCCTTTGGAGAGCCAAATTTTCTCTCTTAACCGGATGGCTTTCTTTACTCACATGCTCCTTTCAAATGACTTCTTACTCAAGCTCTACCTTCAAGATCAGTATAACCATTGCCTTCATACAACCTTGTTATGAAGTTCTTCGTTGGTGCCAAGTAATCCGTACGCTTTACTGAGCTGTTCATTAAGACTCGTAATGTACGGTATCTCCCGTTACATGCGGCTTCGGAAAGAGGCATGATGTCGATTGGCGACGAACAAGGTTAGCAAATATTGGTAAGCGTTCCTGTGTGTGCGTGTGTGACCTTTACCCGTGACTCATTCCAAATGCTTCCCGCCGTTGACCTATGCGCTTTTCCGTCACTCTCAGCAAGGGGTGCGCGGCCAAGCAGCATCCAGCTGATGGGTACCGGTCGCAGCACATACGGATGCGTGAAGGGAAAATCAATTCGATCGGTCGTTAAGTTGGCCTGATGGAAGACGCCGACGCGTTTGGGACAACAATTGGTGTTATTTGTTTGCCCTCAGCACACCTCTTGTCGCACAAATAAAACCCAGTCGATACTCTAAGGGTTTTTCGCTGATGAGTGGAAGAGTTTGAAGTACTTGAGCCGCGCGAAATTTCTCTGAAGTTTTCTCTAAAAATGGAAATAAGGTCTTCTTTTCACGTGCCATGCTGGCGCCGTATTGCAGCTAGGTTCGTCCGTGCTTACGAAGCCTTTTAGATGACGGATATAGAGTTGACCAATGCGAAAGCGTCGCCATACGACCGAAGCACGAAGAGACCGCCATATTACCCCATCGACCTCTA
>JNEY01000145.1:29193-45672 GCA_020875895.1 Aphelenchus avenae | reverse complement strand
GCAAGATACCCTTTGAGCAACTTGTTTTTTTTGCGCTAATGCTGACTTTGGGACTTTACTGATTAGACAAGTTCATTTCAGTGATGCCCTCAGTTCGCCGGGGACGGACAGGAAAGCCTCGACAACTTCGATCGAGAGGCAAGCGCGACGACAACTCCGGCACGAGCGCTACTGGCGGAGCATGTTCATCTGTCAGTTCGTCATGACGATCATCGTCTTCATCTTTGTAGTCATCGTGACGGTCGCAGCAGTCTACGTAGCGCTCACCATCAAGGACGCACTAGAGCGGGCGGACTACGGTAAGTGAGAAGCGGTTGATGTTCAGTTGATAAATTAGGATAATGTTAAAAGTGTGGGTGCATTTCTGCATCTTCATGCATCTTCATCTTTCGGCATATTCAAAAGACCATGGGACTTTCTCGATTGCCCCTTCAGCTCTGGCAAACCCGTTATGATCCCGGCCGTTTAGCAATTAAACACAATGCAGTGGCGGATACGATCAACCGGGTGCAGAGCGTCAAGAGCAAGGTCGGGTCCATCGGGTCGAAGATTATGCAGAAGCTCAGCGGTCGACACAATCCGGAAGTTACGGCGGCGCCCAGCTTCGACTGACGGAGACCGCACCCTAAGCTTTAAGAGAGTTTCAGATATTGTATGTTAGTTGTTATCATATGTCAATAGTAATAAAGGAGGATAAATTTATCCAAGTGACGGCAATGAGCTACGCGCGTAGCAAGTTTTAGGTCACTTAGCTTAGCCGGTATGCATGTGGTAAGGGCCCTAAGAACAGCATAGCCGGTGAGAGAACAATCACTGGTTTCCAGCGGGTTCCCGTGTCATTAACTAAAACATCGATGGGGCCGCTGTTGGCCTTAAAGCAACATGTAGCTTTCGCTAGCCGGTCTAGTACATAGCACTCCTCTCATTTTTTCAGGTAATAGAAACCGAGTTTCGTGCGTCTCGCAAGGCCTACTGACAGTTCGTAATAAGCGAAATACTGACCGCTGTGGTGGTGTTGAGAAATGGGGTAGTGGGTAGTAGCTAGCTAGGTGGTAGCGGGAAGGTGGTAATACAGCTAGAATGCGACTCCGAATCTTCCACTAAACCTTTGGCCCGGAGGCCTTACAGCCCGCTAGACACACACACGACCGGAAGATCTTTATTGCCAACTAGCCAACCACTGAATCGAGGGATATCCGGTGAAGTCATGAGGTAAGACCAAAGGGCAATGCACATGAGGCGGGGTCGGACTGCCCACGCAAGGGCTGTCGTTCAGCTATCCTACCACATACCACCCTCTCAACAGAATAACGAGCTCCTGCGAGTGGAACAAGATGAATGTACATATGATACAAGTAGGATAGCTAATGGAGTGTAGGTGGTATTGGACGGCATGAGCTTGTCGAGTTAGCGATGGCATGTTCCGTCTCCGCATCCGTTTTAATGTCGCTTCTGCTCGTCGGCTTCGAAGGAGGGCGGCGGTGGCCTCGGGCTGGATACCTCAAAACTTTATCAGGCAAGTTTAATGTTCTGAACTGGATTGACCTGGTTTGGGAGGATATTTCAAGTCCTTTTAGCCTCCTCCCTGGCATGCGCATGCCGCTCTTCACGTGTTCTCGTCCGTCCTCTGTTCCTTCTCAGCGTTCTTCCG
Source organism: Aphelenchus avenae (assembly GCA_020875895.1). Classification (NCBI taxonomy): domain Eukaryota; kingdom Metazoa; phylum Nematoda; class Chromadorea; order Rhabditida; family Aphelenchidae; genus Aphelenchus; species Aphelenchus avenae. Next base: position 44,021 of record JNEY01000145.1, on the reverse strand, counting down.
GCGCTTCATCAGGTACGGTTCCTCTGCTTGCTCTCGACTTGCTCCGTCAGCTGCTTCTCCTGGGCAGCTTGTGCGGTCTTCAGCCGTAAAGGTGGTCAGTTGCTTCCCTTCCTGCGTACGGTTCCCGCGGACGCTGGTGGTTACTCTGCACCGCTGACGGTCGTAAATCTTCTGGCACTGCCGAAATGTTGCCGGCGCTGACGAATGGACAGCTTTCACTTTTCCTTCCGCTTCCTTCCCCCGGCTCAGCACATCGCTGTCCTCAGCGACTTTTAGGCTGCCGTCGGGTCTTCATCTTGACCGTTGCATAAATCTTGCCGCAACGCTGCTGGTTTAGGTAACTCTTCCGTCGGTGTCGCTCCGCCTGTTTTCTGTTCCTTCTTTGGTGGACGCCGTTGTTCTTGTGGTTCAGATAGTTACCGAGGAACTTATTCTTTCTGTTGCGTCGCCCTGGATAGTTCGGTCGACGGTAAGCTCTGTTCCTTTATGGCCGATGTCGTGCAGTATCGCTGCTGGTGGTATGCTCCACGCTGCTGTTCATGGCGCAGCTGAAGCTGGTGATGTGCACTGCTGGTCAAGGTACGGCTGATGGTGGTGCTCTGCACTGCTGGTCATGGTACAGCTGAATGTGGTGCTCTGCACTGCTGGTCATGGTACAGCTGAATGTGGTGCTCTGCACTGCTGGTCATGGTACAGCTGTATGTGGTGCTCTGCACTGCTGTTCATGGTACGGCTGGTCGGCCCTTCTCGTGGTGGTGATCGGCCCTTCTAGCGATGGTTGTCGGCCCTTCTGGCGGTGGTCGGCCCTTCTCGTGATGGTTGTCGGCCCTTCTGGCGGTGGTCGGCCCTTCTCATGGTGATGGTCGGCCCTTCTAGCGGTGGTCGGCCCTTCTCATGGTGATGGTCGGCCCTTCTCGTGGTGGTGGTCGGCCCTTCTAGTGGTGGTCGGCCCTTCACGAGTGATGATCGGCCCTTCAGTAGCTGGCTGTTCTTGATGGATCTTGCTGACTTTCTGCTTGCTTTAGATGTCGTCGCTTCCTGATTCAAAGGTCTTCAAGCGATACATGGATCTTGGCTTCATCGTCGATGGTTCTTTCAAGAAGAGAAGTGCTGATGTTCTTATCGAGCACGCCTATGCGAAGTTCCCTCGTTCGAAGCACACGTTCCTCGTGCTGCTCCCGTCGCTTCAGCAAATGGAGCACTTCAGTCGGTTCATGCGGACCGTTCTGGCTTTGGCTGCATCGTCGATGCCGCGTGAGTTTCGCTTCAGGCTGAAAGCGGGGCTGCTTCTGGTGATACCGCCGGATGAGTGGATCGACAAAAAGGAGAACTTCAGGGATCTCGCTTCTTCGACGAAGTTCAGCTTGTGAGTTGTCCAGGTTCCAACCGTCCGTCTTCCCTTGCAATATATACTTCTCGGCTTCTCGAGCTACGCTTTCTTATCGCGTTGTACCGACGTGCTTCCCGGCTCACACCGTCTTTTTAGGCCCGTTGTTGAGCAGTGGACGAGGACCTTCTCTGGCGGTATTCATCGGCAGTCGTCGACTCCGATGGTCAGCGTAACGAAGGGTCAGCACGAGCAGCTTGCGCATCAGTTCGAGCAAGCCACTCATCAGGCCGAGCTGTTCGAGGGCGATCGAGTGTCAGATCCGCCGTACGAAAAGTCGGTATTCTGCTTAATCGCGAGCTTGTCCTTTTCGTGCCCCTGGTTGTTCTGATTTGTATCCTTGTTCTTTAGCGCCTTCTTCGACAAGCTTTGCGCGAACGTCGAGATCCTCAATAAGCGTTTCGACCAGAAGGCGGCCGCGGTGCGCAAGGCGTCCTCAGCTGCTAAGCGACGAGGCGCCTCAGTCGATGGTCGTGTCCCTGCACCTGGTGGTTCCGAAGCGCGTCTGGAGTGGCTGGATCTGCAGCAAGCGTTGGGTGCTGTCGACTTCGCCTCGACGTCCATTGACACTGGTCGTCGTGCAGTTCTTCAGATGTCCACGCCGCCTATTTACGCGGCGAATACCGAAGGCTCAGTGTTCAGCGACGCGTGCCGACACTTCAATCTTGCGGATCTGGGCACGATGCTCGATCATCACCCGACTGTGCCTGGCGTTAACGGTCCGCCTTATTTGTACGTCGGTATGAAGTCCACGATGGCGCCATGGCACATTGAGGTAAGTGCTTGTCTGCCGTTGCTTCTGATCCAGGTGACTTTCAGGACGGTCGGCTGTATAGCATCTTCTATTTGCACGCCAAGTCTTCTGCCAAAGTGAGTGACGGTTCTTGAGGTGGCTTCTGATGTGACCTCACGACACCTTTCAGTTTTGGTATTCCATCGATGCGTCGAAGAGCCGTGAGTTCGAGAAGGTTATGGCCGATCTGTTTCCGGCGTTCCGGCAAAAGTGTCGTCGTTTCCTTGATCACAAGGTGAGCTTGGTTTCGATTGCTCCTCACTTCGCGGTTGAGTTGACGTGCGCCTTCATGACGATCGCCTTTCAGGAATTCTTCGCTGCTCCGGAGCTGTTGGCCCAGAAAGGACTGCCAGTGAACGTGCTGGTTCAGCTCGAATCGACCTTTGTGATCACTCTTTGCGACGTGTATCACGCTGTGCTCAATAGCGGCTACTCCCTGGTTAGTTCGTTCTTGGCGCCTTCCTTCTGCCGTGGTGGCTTCACTTCAACTTCATTTGCTTTCTTTCAGGGAACTGCGATTAACTTTGCCTTGGAGCCGTGGTACGACTGCGGTCTGCTGGTTCAGGAACGTCAGCTCTGCTGCAAGCACGATCTGTGCGCGAAGAAGGATGGATTGAACTCCGACGGTTCGAAGGCCGATATGTTCTACTATATCTCCGGCATTCGTCCTGATGGCACGTCATATTCGACTCGGATGTCTCGTAGGCGCGGTGTGGTACACATCAGTATGAATCACTTCTCGGAGCAGTAAGCTTTCTTTCCTTCGCGTTGATAGGTAGCTCGTCGGCTTCCTTTTCAGCATGCGTTCAATGCAGATTCTCGGCGGTCATCCGTCGTTCTACCTTGATGGATTTTCTCCTTTCGGCGTCTTCTGGACTGCGTCGACTTCTGCTGCAGCATCTTCCGATATGGCTGCCGGTTCTGCGGTAGGTGTTGCGTGGACGGCTGCATGTTCATCATCGTCCTTAGCGTTCTATGGTCCTGCATGCGGCTTCGCAAACGTCGCAATCTGAAGAGTTCGAGCTGTCTGCTGCGATGGCATCTGCCGTAGGCCGTTTCTTAGCCGAAGGTTCTTGGAGGTACAATTCTCACGAGGCCTTGCCGCTTCTTTACGATGTTTTTAGGCTGGCTGAAGCGCCTTCTGATGATGCACTGATCTTGGCCGGTTATGCGCGCAAGGCTGCTCGAGGGCAGGTCGATGTTTCCGCGTTGGTAGCAGTTCTGCGTACGATGCCAAGTGCGGTTGCGAATCCTCGGTATGTTGATGAACTCGCTGCGATGTTCTAACCTGACGGCTTTCAGTTTGCTGCCGACAGTCACTGAGTCGCCACCTGTTTCTGCTTCCGGATCACCTTCGCTTCCTGCTGCTGCTGGAATACATGCCGTCCGAGCAGTGCCTGTTTCTTCAGCGGATCCAGGTGGCGCTGCGTCAGCACTGATGGCTCCTCGGTCTTCTGTCCTTCCTGCCGTTGCTGCATCATCGTCGGCTTGTCGTACTAAAGCGTCCTCGTCAATCAGTGCTGCGGTGTCGGCCTCTGCTGGTATGAGAATCGCTTCTTATTTGTTAGCATCGCACTCTTTCAGCTCGGTCTTCTGCGTCTTCTACGATGAAACGGCCTCACTTCATCAAGCGCACAGGTGGTGCGCCGCAGAGCTACAAGCGGCCGAAGAAAAAATGTCATCATTGCGGCCAGCTCTTCAGTCGCTCATGCCACGCGATGCGTCACATGGCGAACCGAGTGTGTCAAAAGAACGCTCGGGATCTCCTGAAGCTGCCCTGTGACCACTGTGGAAAGGTGTACCAGAACGCCGACTCCTTGTGGCTTCATCGTTATCGGAGTGACTGCGGCAAAGCTGAAGCTGGTTCTTCTGCAGCTGCATCGGGTTCGGTTTCTCAGACGGACGGTAAGGTTGGAGTTCTCATCCTGATCAGTCCTTCACGGTTCCTTGTTTCAGTTGCTGAATCAATGCTTCTCGACTGAGCGCTCCGCGCGTGCCTTATTGAGTTCGGGGTGGTGCGCTTCTTCATTTCCGTTCCGGCATCGTTATGCTCCTTCTGTTCTGACGTCCGCTTCGGTCAATACTTTAAAGCTCGTTTGTTTGCTGACTTGCTATGCCGAATAAATGCCACTGCTGCGTGTCCGTTTGACTGCTGTCCCGAACACGAGCTTGTGAACAGGTTCGGGCGTTAGTTTCGTTTTCGTCGGAAGATATCTTCTCCGATAGCCACTGTCGCTTTCCCTTGAAGGCTTCGCATAACTCGCTCCTTCTTCTTGAAGAGGTTGGCTCTGCGCTTTCTCCATTCGACGTTCTCGTCTCGGTGCTTCCTCATCGTGACGAGTTAGGTTTGCCTCTACTTCTTCTTGAAGGGGTCGGCCAGGGTCTTCGCTTAAAGTGGTCGGTACAGCGCTCTTTCTTTTCGAACCGCTTCTTAGAATTGATTCGGCTGTTTAGCGCTGCTGCTCTCTCAAGCTTATTTCGGCGCTTATTTCTGGCTGGTGTTGGCTTCGCGGCACTTCTGTCCGAAGAGGTTAGCTCGACACTTCTTCCTCCTTCTGCTTGAAGAGGGCTTTTCTTTCCCTCGAAGAAGCTTGGATGCTTAACTCTTCTTCTTCTTCTCGGTTGCGTGACCCTTCTTCTTCTTGAAGAGGTTCGGATGTTTGGCTCTTCGTCTTCTTTAAGAGGCTTCATTACTTCTTTTGATGGGACGGCTTGGCTCGGCGCTTCTTCTTTAAGGTGCTTCTTCGCCTCTTCTTCTTGATGAGAGTTTCGGCTTAGCGGCTGCTGCCCTTCGTCTTCTCGAGGATCTCGATTCTGCGTCTTCTGTGGAGCTTGGTACCACTTCTTCTTGAATAGGTCGACTCGGCACTGCTTTTTCTTGAGAAGGTCGGCTCGGCATTCCTTCCTCTTGAAGAGTTCGGCTTGTTACTTCTTCGTCTTGAAGAGTTCGGCTTGTCGTTTCTTCCTCTGGAAGAGGCAAGGCTTCTTGGCTCTTCGGCTTCTTGAAGATAATCGGCTTCTTGTTTGTTCTTCTTCTTGAAGAGGTTCTGCTTCTTGGCTGTTCTTCTTCTTGAAGAGGCTCTGCTTCTTGTCTCTCCTTCCTCTTGAAGGGGCATGGCTTCTTAGCTGTTCTTCGTCTTGCAGAGGCACGGCTTCTGGGCTCTTTGTTTTCTGCACGATGCCGTCCTTAAAGCTTCTTTTTGTGCAAGATGCTGTCTCTGTTAGCTCTGCTTCTCGTGGGCGTTCGGCTGCTCTACTCGGTGCTTTCGGGGACGTTCTGCTGTTCGGTTCTTCCGTTGCTTGAGCTTGTTCATTCTGAGGGCGCTCGGGTGCTTGGTTCTTCTTCTTAAGCAATAATATTGGCCTTCGTGCTTCTTCTTGAGCCGGATGCAAGGTGGCGGTTGTGGCGCTTTGTCGTGAGTAAGATGCCGACCTCGGCTCTTCTGGATTAAGACGTCGATCTTGGCTATTTCGCTTTTCTGCTTCGGTGGTTTCTTCTTGTTTTCGTCTCACGTAGCCTTCCGCTTGCTGCTGCTGTGTTGAGCCGGCTGGGGTACTGCTTCTGGTCGAAATTTCGGTGCTTCTTCCGCACTTCTTTTTCCGTATGTGCTTCGGTATCGCTGAGTTCGTACGATGACGCATCTGCTTCTCTGCTGCTTGAGTCGAACATCGGAAGGATGAGTAGCGTATGTTTCTGCTCGGTGTTGCTTCGGCTGGGGATGAGCCTTTCTTGCGTTTGTTAGACGTTGGTCGTAGTTCTTCTTATGATAAGCGCCGGCCTTGATCCTTAGCGCTTTCTTTTCTGCATGATGCCGGCCTTGGCTTTTCGTAGGTCGATCCGGCGTCTCCTTCAAGCTGCCTTGTCGTTTCTTCTTGTGGCCTTGCTGCTGCTGCACTCCTTCTTCTTCGAGTTGCTTCGAGTTGCTTCGGTGCTCCTTCTTCGAGTGCCTTTGCATTATTGGCGCTCTGCGAGACTTCTTCCGTACATCCGTTGCTGCTGCTAGGCTCTGGTGAGAGTGGTGTCGCATGGTTGAGGCGGTTGTCCTCGTACTTCCTTGATTCTTGAAGGGCGCTTGTTCAGCTCGGACTTCTGGCTGTTTCGTCGCTGAGTCGATGTCGTTTTTCTTGTCTTCGGCCTGTTTTGCTTGTTTCATCTTGCTCTTCCTTCTGCGTCTTGGCATCAGCGGTCTGCTTCTTGCGCGTTTATGCGCCTACCTTCCGTAGCCTGTTCGTCGTGTCGTTGGATTTCTGCTTCAAGTGATCAGTTTGGAGCTGGATCCCTTCCAGTTGTGTCGTTGTTCATGGCTGTCGCTTGCTTGTCACCCGATACAGCGGTTCAGTCGATGGAGGCTCATCGACCTCTTCCGCCGTCTACTTGGCGCGTACTACCGTGTCGGCTTCTTCTGCGGTGCACGTCCGCGTGAACTGACGTCGTTCTGCTCCGCACGGTTTCCTGCGTCTAGTAGGCTTGCAGTCATTCGCTGAATTTGGTAGCTGCTGAGATCCATGTCGCATCTGCATTCACTCGCCTGGCCCCATCGCTGGCTCTGGCGCGGCGTCAGTTCCGATTAATGCTGCGACAAGCTTGATGCAGCTGTCTGTGAGAAAAAGTCGTAGGGGATTATGATTGTTGTTGAAGTTCGGAGTTCGCGGAGGCAGTCTAGCGATGGCTTTAGCTTCTTGGTGTGCTGGTTCCGCTTTCGTCACTGGCTCCCTTGCCAAAGGGGAGGCGGGGCCGTAACGCCCATTGCTTAGAGGTCACCCACAGCGTCTGGTCCGAAGACACGCTTACTCCGGTGACGTCCGTGGAACGTTGCACTCGTCTGCTTGCTTCGGTACTTCTGGTTTTCCGTGGTGGGTCACTGCTTCAGCTTCTCTCTCCGCTTTCGTCGCTGATCCTTCCGTTGCTGCGAATTGGCTGCCGTTTGCGATCGATCGCGTTCTTCATCTTCATTGCTTTCTTCGTTGTCGTGGTTCTTCATTTGTTGTTCCTTCTTCGTGCATTCGGCCTCTTGTATCGGATGATTTGCTTGCTCCTTATGAGTACGACTTCTGGTTTACGACGACTTTCTTCTGGGGTTAGGCCTGGTAATCGGCTGCGCAGTTTGTGCTTCGCTATGTCCTTTAGTGCGCAGTCGTGGCTTCTGCTCTCTTGGTCTGGCGGTGCTTTGCCTTTGCAAGGCGTTGTCCGCGCTTCTTCTCCTTGAAGTCTCATTAGGTTCGTGCTTTCTCGTCATGCCTCCTTTTTGGCACGGCTTCTTTATGAAGTTGGCTTTTTGGCTTCGCTTCGGGTTTGTAGTCGCCGTTTCTGATTGAAGCTCGCTTCTTAGCACGATTGTAGGATGAAGCCGAGCTCTTGTCAGTGCTGTTCAGATTCTTGAAGCCGTTCGGTTCGGTGATTTTGGCTTCTTCCATCTTGCTGTTTTGGCGGTTGTGTTGTCCTCTATCGACGCTACTTGGCTCGGCTGCTCCTTCTTCTGCTTCTTTGTAGATAGCGCTTCGGTTTGGTTGCTGCTGAGGCAGTCGTTCTTATCGCTTCTCCGTCTGGACGCTGCTCGAATACCTCTTCTTCTTCCTGATCCGGCCTTGGTACCGCTTCCACGTTTGGACGCTGTCTTAGCACCGCGCCTTCTTCTGGATTAAGCGGAGGTCTGCGCACCGTTGCTGTTTTAGAGCTTCCTAGGGTCGACGTTATCCTGCCTTCGGGCGCCTTCTTCAAGGTGCGTTGGCACGCCGTCTTCTGCGTGTTGCTTCTGCGTTCAGTCTTTTTCCTGTTCCTTCTTGAAGAGTTCGGCTTGTTGCGTCTCTTTCTTGACGAGTTCGGCTCAGCGCTTTGTCCTCTCGAAGGTCTCGGCTCGGCGCTTCTTCCTCTTGAAGTCTCGGCTCGGCTGCTCCTGAACGACTCTTGACGTTGCCTCCTCGTGAATGGTTCTCGGCGCGGCCTCCTCGTGGACGGGTTTTGACGCTGCTTCTTCTTGAATGGGTTTTCGCGCTGCCTCCTCTTGAATGGGTCTTGACGCTGCTCCTTCTTGGGCATGCGTCCCTTTTCGGAGGTTCTGCTCCACTAAAGGTTCTTGCGTTCTCTTGGACGGCGATGTGCTTCTGCTCTTCGGTTGGCTTCGTGGAGTGTGCAAGAGGTTTCCTTTCGTGTGGTTATCGTTGGTGTTGTAGAGTCCTCAGCGCGGTGGCTTCGTTAGGCTCAACTTCGGACTAGGAGTTGAGCCGTGGTCGGTTCTGGCTGCTAAGCGTCTTCCTGGAGGTCCTTCACTAAGTGGTCTTCAATGGCCATGATTGTTTCTCGTCTGCAGTTGTCGGTAATGTGGGCTCGTGCTGGCATCTCGTCGTCCGGTGTTAATGCTTCTCTCCAACGGATCTGCCCAATATCGACGTCGGCTTCGATGGTCGATAGTTCGGTGGTAGCCACTGGCATGAGCTTTACTCTTCTGAGCCAACGCCTATGCGCGGTTTCAATGACGGTATCATGGTGCCCACTTCGATGAGCGTACTGTTCCAATGTTCGTCGAATGGCTGCGGATGTATTGACGACGACGTCTTCGCTCGTTGTTTGCGAATAAAGGTGGTTCATGATGATTATTCTAGTCCGGTACGGCTTTTCTCGTCCATAGATCTGATCTTCGATTGTCTCTATCTGCGTTCTTTCTGCCGCTTTCATCATTGCTAGCAAGTAAGCTGCTACTGGCTCGCCGTCTTCTTCGGTCCAGAGTTCTTCGTCGACGTCTGCGATTTGGATCGTTAGCGTGAGTTCCTTCAAGAAGTAGTATGACTGAAGTGCATGGTGGGTCCTTCGGATCGTGGTGGATATTCGCTTCGTTCCTGGTTGGGCACTGCGCAACGTGATGTCGATCCGCTCAAAGTGATGTGGTAGGCCTTCGTACGTGAGTTGTTCATGGATTGTCTCGAGGCTCCAGGTGTATAGCTGAAGTATTGTTTGCGTGATGACGGCTGGTGTAGTCGGAAAGCGCCATAACAATCCTTGACCGCGCTGCGGAACGTTTTCGGGAGTGACGTATGCTGCGAACGTAGATCCATATGGTGCGTCGTTTGACTGCCATTGGGCGTTGTCGAAGGCTCGGAAGCGAGATGTATCGGTTCGTCGCATGACTAGTGGTAGTTGGTTCGCGATTACCCAGGCTTGGTTTGCTATCCAGTTGACATTAGGGATACCTCTTAGTGTCGGCGTTGCGTGCATTGTGGTGGTGAGGTTGCGCAGTTGGTCCACTCCTGTTTGTTGCCAGAAGTGTGGGCATTCAGGGAGTTTGATCTCCTCCGTTGCGCCGAATCGCCTCAGTAGATCCGCCAGGTGTCGATGCATTACTGCGACTCTGTTGCGTCTGCTTGTTTCCGTTCCGCTTGTTCGTATTGGTCGAGTGTCGTATACCTTGATCCTCCGGCACGTCCAGTGTCCTCTTTCACGGAGTATGGCCATTGTCTTTAGTGCCATCCAGTTGTCGCGTTGGCGCCATCTGAACATGAGGGCATCTTCGAGGCTGTTGCTTCTTTGTAGGAGGACGGTATCTCTCCAGACGATTACTGTGTGGATACTGCCGATGATCCAGTTGGCTTCTCGGCATGCCGCTAGGCATCTTACGGTGGTTGCGAAGTCCATTCCCAGTTGGTTGCTATTGAGCATCGGGTTGATTACGTTTTCGATGCATATTCGGTGTCTGACGTACGTGCTGGCTTGCGCTAGCCCGATGTGTGGCCAATCGGCTCCTGCCCTGGCGGTGTCTGCGCCTCTGTCCGTCAACGGCCTCGCTGCTGAGCGCACATTGGCATTGGTTTCCGTGGGTGACGTCTGAACCGTCTTCTGCGTTTCTGTTCCGCGCTCCTTCACGTTCTGTGGCTGCAGGTCGCTGGGACCGGGCGTTTCGGCTTTCGCAGCCGTCTCGGGTTTTGGTTGCTTCGCCAGCATTGATGGTCTTCCGGATTCTGTCTCGTTCTCGGCTTGCAGTGGTTCTGCGTCTTCCGGTGGGAGTGCGTTTCCGTACTGCTCCGCGGCTGCTAGTGGCTTCGTAGCTTCTTGCGGTTCGTGGGCTTGCTCCGTTTGCGCTGCTACACCTTCTGCTATTGTGGCTGATCCTGGCAGTATGTGCCTCCTTTCACGTCCGGTGGTTCCTTCTAGTACTGTCTTGTTGCTTGATGTCTGCGTGTCACGCTGTGTTCGTCGGTACTTGGAGTTTACGAACGTTCTGACGAATCTTCTTGGCTGCAGCGGTTGTGTGCGGCTTCTGCTTGCGTTGGCCTCAGAGAAGCAATTGTCTCGTCGATCCATTGCGTTAGGATCTCTCGGTCTGCTTGGCTTAGGTTGTCGTCGATGGTGCGTGCTCTTCGTGGATTGCTGTCGCCTCTTGTGCCGATCGTGATTCTTATGTCGGCGTATAGCTGCGGAGTTCTTTGTGTGAGTACTTCGTCTGCGATCTGCGCGTTGACGTTGACTTGTGATTGTAAATGTTCCTCGCTGGAAATGGGCACTTCACACGCTTCAAACGCTGCTCTTAGTATGGTTATTCCTGCTGCCGCTGCTGTTTCTACGAAATCGACTTCGGCTTCTGACTGGGTTTCGTTTCTCTGGCTCGAGTCGTTGCTTCTGGACGTTCCTGGTCGTTGTATGGTCGCTTCGGCTTCACTTGCCGACTCCTCTGCGTCCGATGGTCGTTCGTCTGCGGCCGGGGTTGTGCCGGCTTCTGTCCTGCTTGCGCGTTCCCGGAGGTTTCTTGTTATTAGGTTGAGACGGAACTGTTGGATTGACGTGGGTCTTCTGCTTGTGGTTATACGGTTTTCGGCGTTTGCTGGGACCTGATGTAGCCTTGGGTTTTCTTGGGCGACGGCTACCGTTAAAAGTTCCAGTAGTCGAAGTGGCGAGTCTGCGTCCTTGGTGGTTCCTGTCTTCTGAGTGGGTTCCAGTTTTGTCTTGTGATGGAGGTCGACCTTCTTTTTGACCTTAGTCTCTTGGTCTTCTTGGCCTCGGCTTATGTTGACCGGCTTCGGCTTCGGCTTCTCTGCCTGTCGAGGTATGGCTGGGTCTGATTGGCTTCGGCTCCGCTTGTTGAGGCTGAAGAGCTCTCGCTGGACCCGGTTGGTGACGAGTCTCTGTTTGCCTGATGAGGTTCGTCTTCTTCTGACGAGCCTGCTGAGCTTCGGCTACTCTGATTGGCGATCGGCGTCGGCTGCTGACCTTCGCTAGTGGTTGCCGGGCTTCGGTTGTGCAGGGCTTAGTCCTGATTGTCGAGCTGCTTNGGGGGGGCTCAACTATACATGTGCCGCCGTTGAAAGTAGTCGGGCCGCGGTGGAGTGTCGTTGAATCGCAGGTCCCCGCGGATCCAGCGAAGAGCCGAAGACTTCACGAATGCGCTCTTGTGCGAGTCCTTGCGCCGGGCGCAGCACAAGCTCATGGCGCGAACTAAAGAAACACCGTACAATAATCCAGTTGAAGTGCGCGAGCCAATAAATAATCTCAGAACGTTGCATGTAAATTCAGTGCTCGAATGAAGTATGTGGGGCCTTGGTGTGCTAAATGCGCGCCGCGCAGTCAAAAACACGGGAGAAAAGCTTAACAAACGCAATAAGAACAGTTCGACCGTCGCGTGAAATGTTTGGTTTGACTTGTCCATCTAGAGTCTGTCTGTCGGTCGTCCGCTGGCAAGTCAACGACGGCAGTGAGCCGTCGCTACTTAGCTTGACTTTCCATGGCCTGTAAGCGTATCGGGTATGAATTCGGAAAGCTTGGCGGATACACTCATCTAGACTCTAGCAATGTGCTCTTGTACAAAACACCACATGTCGTGCTCATTCATCGAAAAGAGTTAGCCGATACTCTGCCGACTTTACTGCCCAGTGTTTGCATGTTGATTGCGGACGATGAAGCAATAACTCGAGAAAAGGGATGCTGTTTTCGAGTTGCACGCAATGTTGGATGGGTCGAGCTGACCGAGGTAGTCAGAGTTTAGCCGTCGTTACTAGGTTTTGAATTGTTAACAGATAGCCATGGGCATCATGCTCTGAGGCCTATCGCTTTGAGGTGTGTGGCCCCGCTTCATGCATTTGTAGCAGTGCTCCAATCGGATAGTAGTACCCCACGGCCAATAAAGAATAACCGTGCAAGCCATGTGAAAACGCAAAAGCGTTCCAATGCTATGCACCAAGACCGAACACTATTCGCAAACTTAGCGTCGTTGCACTACACCTGCATTAAGCCTTTAAGACTAAGTATGGCTAAGACTTGAATCGTCTCTATTCAGGCGCGAAGGCCTCTTGCTTTGAGGCCCGATTCTGCATTTACTACTCTGAGCCCTTACTTTGAGTTCTGAGTCAGCTTCTAATTATAAGTCGTCTTGCTCTGAGGTCTGAGTCCGCTTTCTAAATACGACCTACGCTAAATAAATCGAAATACGCTTTGGGAGTTGCGTCAGCGTCGTTTAAGAGGTCTTGCGTTGAGGTGTGAATTCGCTTCAAGTTCTGGTCCTCTCGCTTCGAGACTGAGCCCACTGGAAGTTCTGAGTTGTCCTGCTTTCAGGTCTGAGTCAGCTTCTGAGGCCTAGTGCAGTGAGATTCGAGTCAGCGTCAAGTTCCGAAACCTCTTCCCCTGAGGTTATAAGTCCGCCTTATATTCTAAGCTCTCGCTATGAGACGCGGCTTGCCTTGAAATCTAAGTCCGCTTCAAGTTCGGAGTCGTTTTGTTCTGAGCTCTTGAGTCCGCAGTTCTGGTTTTGTTGGACACCTCGAATGGGTGAGGGTTTTGAATCTGCGCTTCTGATATCTTTGTTTTGTTTGGAGGTTTGCATGGTTATGGGTATGGTTGTTTTACAAATTACGCACTAGTCGTTCTTTTTGAATCACAAAATCCGCTGGTTGGTTTGGTTCCTTATGGACGCAGAGTCATAGACAGTTACGACAAATCGAAAGCAAACTTTCGCAAAACAGTTTCTTTCAAATGCAAATCATTCGTGGGTATTACATATGAGTTAGCACCCTCATGATGCTTGCCATTTTTCACTTCACTCGGTGTTACCAAAAGTTAGGTATGGAGGTCGACTACTTCCATTTGTTTAACCAGTTCGAATTTAGTCGTCCTTATGGTCAAACTCGAAGTTCGTCTGCATTCGGCAGCAGCTGTGTTTCTGGCGGGTGAACAAGTCAAGGGTGAAGTCATTGCGCAAATGGACTCGCCAACGGAAGCCCAACGCATTTGCGTCCACATCTTCGGTCATGCGCTTAACGGATGGGAAGGAGGCGACGATCGGACGTATAGAGCCGAAGTGCAGTTCATCAATGTGCTCCTGGTCCTCTGGCAACCACCGAACGGGAACGTCGGCGTCATCGAACCGGGAAACTACTGCTTCCCGTTCAGTTTCATCGTTCCGCAGAATGTCCTTCCTAATCACAGAGGTAAGGAATTGACGATTTGTCACGAAAATCAGTTGTCTTTATTTTAGGTTTCTTCGGCTGTGTCAATTATTGGTGCAAGGCAAGAGTGGTCCGGCCTTTGCGACTGCCTAATCAAGCCTTTTTTCCATTTGTCGTTTCCAACGTCGTCGACCTGAATGTGATCCCAAGGGCGCCCAGTCCAGTTCGATGGAGCCTCGCCCCACAGGTCGGATGCTGGGGCAAAAACGGAGCGCTCAGTGCAGAGGTATCGGCCACGGCTGTTACTCATACGTGTACACGTCATAGGCTTCCATCGACAAGTTCGGATACGTGGGCGGAGAAGAAATGCAGCTGCGCGTCGATATTGACAACGCGTCCAGCGATAGCGTCCGAACGATCCACATTCGTATTACCGAAGAATGGGTCTACAAAGCATTTGCGCAATACAGGAGCTTCACAGACCCAGTTAACATACCATCTTCGCGATTCTCCGCCAGAGACGTCCTCTCATTCAATGAAGCCGTCAGCATTGAGCCGCAGAACAAGGACCGCTACGAACGACGCATCAAGTTACCTCCTCTACAACCCTCTTACGTGAGCCCAATTACCGTCCACAACTTTTACATACAGGTAACTACTCTCTTCAATATGACGACTTTACTAAGGCTTAGGTCTTCGTATCCACCGGCGGAATCTGTAGCTCTTCACTCTGTGCAAGAACGACTTTCCTCGTCGGTTCCGTACCGCTACGGGGTGCGCAAGCCGAGATACCCAGCGGCAAACTGACCGTCGACGCGAAGGAAAACAACAGTGCTTCGACTCGTAGCGTTGACGAGGACGAAGATGGCGACGTCGCACGGTGCTGTCCTTGCTGAGGAATGCTGATCTCGTGGATATTAGTTTATCTGTCGTAATGAAGAATACGTGTCAGGTTCTGTGCAATCGACTCTACGCTTCGAACGGGCCAGACTTAGTTTTGCCACCTCACCTAGCGCTACTTCTAGATGCTTACAATTTCAAACTGCTTGAATAACGATCACGTACGGGGAAGTGTATTCTTCCCACTAATTTGCGGTTAATTTCCCACTAATTTTTCGTTCCCACTAATTTTTTCTTCCCACTAATTTGCGGTTTTTTACCCACTAATTTGTCGTTTTTTACCCACTAAATTATCGTTCCCACTAATTTTTTCTTCCCACTAATTTGTCGTTTTTTACCCACTAATTTTTCGTTCCCACTAATTTTTTCTTCCCACTAATTTGT
>JNEY01000145.1:0-10566 GCA_020875895.1 Aphelenchus avenae | reverse complement strand
GGTTTGGTGACGCAGTTCATCCTCGAGAAGACGCTGCGCAAGATGACAACACAGCAGGGAGAGCGCGGGCATCCGGGAACGATCGGCAATCTTGTGCTAAAACTCAACGGCAAACTCGGTGGCGTAAACAACCGCATCCTTCATGAAAGTTGTAACCATGGAGAGACGTCACCGAGGTTCGTTCCCTGAAAATGTAATTGCGGAGTGCGGGAAGTTTTAGGTGGAAGAAGTTTGTCAACGAGCAGGATCCCACTCTCTTCATAGGGGTGGACGTGACGCATCCTTCCAGCGACGAGCCGACGCTCGAGTCCGTTGCCGCAATAGCGGCTAACATCGACTTCCACTCGACCAGGTAGTCTCAGTCCAAGCTTTTTTTCCAGAACAGCCAGTCTTAGGTTCGCCGGAAATATCGCGATCCAGCGTCGGCAGAATCCGGAAATTCCTCGCGGAGAAAACGTTGAGCAAGTCCAGAACTTGGAGTCAATGGCGTTCGACGCGATTCTCGCCTTTTCCAAGGTTCGTTTCGGGATGGCTTCAAAGCATAGTGCTTGCACTACAGGAAACCACCCAAATGCCGAAGCACATCGTCGTACTTCGCGACGGCGTTTCGGACAGTCAGATGAAGACTACTTCGGAGATTGAGCTCGGCTTCATCGGTGACGCATGCCGACGTTTCCGGGATACTTTCAGTAAGCCGCACTTCAAGCCGACCACCAGCTACGTTGTGGTCCAAAAGCGCAATCCCACCAGAGTCATGCCCGCCAACACGTATGTCCTGTTGTATAATCTGCTATACACTCAGCAGTTGCCTTTCAGTCTCGATCAGTTCCAAGGGTCGAATACTGCCAGGGGCCAAGGATACTACGGTCGGAATACGACGGGCAACGTTCCGCCGGGTACGGTCGTCGACGAGAGCATCACAACGAACAAGTTTCCGAACTTCTACCTCTGCTCGCACAAGGGCCAACTGGTATGCTGAGTTCAGTACGAACCTTCGCCAACGCTGCTGAGTTCAGGGAACTTCTCGGATCGCCCATTACACAATCGTGCACAACACGTGGGACGCGCTGAACATGGACGATTGGCAGGTACGAAGCCGTGATGAGCTCATACTAGGTCACAGCGAGCTCCGTTAGCTAGCATACTTGGGGGTCTGTAGCAGGGATAAAGACCGTTTGGGTGAGTCGAGAAAATAAGTCTTCATGACGAGAGACACTTTGCTTTATTCCTCTCCCTTTTTACCATTTACACGGGGCTTATTATGGGCTTTACCGGGGTCTCCCGCCTCCCCCCGCCGTCAAGTCGACGCAATTCTTGGACGCTCCCTTTGAGGAAGTACGGAATAACGCGATACACACAGTGCTAGCAAACCGATGTCGGGACTATCATGCTTTGCAATCTATTTGACAGGGACGTTTTCAGGTGTCAATGTTCATGCTGTGCCACCTGATCGCTCGGAGCATCACGCCAGTGTCCGTTCCCGCACCGGTGTACTACGCGGACCTACTATGCGGCCGTGCTCGAAAGCATATCGCTGCCATGAAGTAAGTTCCTAGCCGTCCCTGTACAGATTTTTTACGCCACAGTTATTTAGGGAACTTTACGAGGATTCATTCAACCCGGACAAGGTGCAGATCATCGATTATCTTCGGAAAGAGCAGTTCTTCATCTAACGCGCTACCTTCCACTCATCCTAATAACGTTTCCCCGCTTTCCTGCCAAATTTCTCTTTACTCAGTTGTGCACATTTGCCTGTGTAGGGGTATGCTTTTGCCCCTTTACGCTCCGCATAAGTAGTCGTCTCGGTTTCGCTATTTGATCATCATTAGCTGCTCGTTCAACAGATTTCCACCTCGCATCGTAAGCATTACCTACCGTGGCAACTTAATTTACCTCCACTTAACCACCTCCTATCCTGAAGTTCTATTCTCGAGTTCCTCAATTTGCTATGTTGCATAACGTTATCGTTGCGCGGATTCCAAGTAAAGACTTTTCCCGGCATAGCGAGGAAACTATTCGTTTGATTTTATGGCTACGAACTGAGGCAGATAGAGCATCCGTTTTCAGAGACGAACATATTCCAGGGCTAGGCTCCTGTAAACGCTTGTTGAAAAAATCCGCACTGTACCTGGATCCCTTAAGGCGATGAGGAAACGTCAAAAAGGAAAGAAAGCAAGTGTCCACCCCTTTGTTCTCGTTGGCCGAGATTCATCGAGTGCTCAACAAGAGGTAGATAGGAAAAAGTCATTCTTGCGGGTCTCATTTATTTGTCCTACTTTCGGGGGTTATCGTAGGCCGGAACGCTTGAACGCAGCATTTATTGGAAGAAGACCTTTGCGTGCGAGAGTAGGTGAGCGGGCGGAACAGCCAGCGTTAGATCTCTCGTTCCCTATTATTCAACACTAAACGATGAGTGAATTGATTTTACTTCTTTACGGGAACGTTCATGATGCATATCAGCCGCCAATCAGTATCAGCGGGAACGTCGTCAATGACGGAAGACATCAGAGGCATACGGGCATTGGTATGCTCGTACTAATGCAAATGATGCAATCGTTTTCCGCGTTACACTTTCTTACACGCTGATGATCAGAACGGTTCCTGGTAGAATGAGTCCGATAAAATGAGAAACAGGATGTTAGAGTCTCTGCTTTCTTGCTGTGCCCTTGGCCTTGGAGCAGTCGGGTTTATCCTTTTATCATCTCTTCTTAATTCCCCTTAGCACACCCCATACCGCTTCTGCGGATTGCGGATAGCAGCAGCAACGCGTTTTGTGCCGTTATGTTCTTGCTCTTTTCCTTTTTCTCGTTTAATCAGGCTGGTCCCTAGAAGTGCCATCTCGTGCTTGTTTTTCCTCTTTGTTCGACTTGTTGACGACGGTTAAGCGCGGGGCGGTGGCGGCTGGAAACGCCAGTCATGTGTGCTCGGAGCCACGTCCATGTTCCGCCTGCCTCGTACCAGAACAGGGACAGAGCACGCGGCATGCAAAGAGCGCTGGGGCACCTATCGCGCACACACACCCGCGCACGGCTTCGTCCGCCATCGCCGCCGAGCCCCCCTTCCCCGCAGCCAGAGCCAAACGCCTCCTCGTCCGCCAAGTAAAAGGCTCCTGATGGCCCTAGAGGAAAGGCAAGCGAATCACACGCTGAGGATCACTGCGTGAGTACGCACGGGACAGTGGAAAGCGCTCCGCTCTCTTCGTTCTGCGGCCTCTGTGCCCCTTTACTCTTCCCACCTGAAAGCGCTCCCATTTCCCATCAGTCTCTTGTGTGGTTTTGTCCACATTTTCCTCCC
The DNA here is from genome assembly GCA_020875895.1 of Aphelenchus avenae. Lineage (NCBI taxonomy): Eukaryota > Metazoa > Nematoda > Chromadorea > Rhabditida > Aphelenchidae > Aphelenchus > Aphelenchus avenae. The sequence continues at coordinate 7,272 of JNEY01000145.1, read as the reverse complement.
GCTTGCGCTCGCCTTCGTCCTTCGGAGCACGGCGCCAGCGCAGAACTAGTCGAGACGGAGCTTGTTGTGGTGGTGTTTACCGGGCTCGATGGCCTCTTCGTTGCGAAACGCAACCAGTCATGCTGGAGCCCTGGTCCAATCTCGTCGTCAACAAGTCATGTGGTGACTGCTTTATTTCACCACACGACTTGTGGTGATTTTCTAGGGCGTTCTTAAGCACTGAAGCCTTTATACGTAGGAACTGTGTTTTAGTTGTCTAATGCTTGGGTTCTGGCGCTCGGTCAACGTTCGGAAATACCGTGAACTCTCAAAACGATTCCCTCGCCCTCCTCGTTGTGATCAATTTCGAACTGCTCGATCCCCTACAGTAGGCGGTAAAGACGAAAACTTAGATTAAGTTTGCACAAAGTATGCGCAGATTTCGTCATTGGGCACCGGCGAACCCGCACCCTCATGTCTTTCGCTGTTCACGTAGACAGGGCTTTGATTCTTCGCCTCTCTTTACTAGAATCTTTGACAGTTTGACTGTGGTGACTGTTAAGAAGCCGGTTCTGTCAAAATTCGGTCTGATGTTTTAGCTGTTTTGCGAGTATATTCTGATTTTCCCAAGACGTAGAAAGGAAACAAGTCGCATTTTTTATTTGGATTGATGGACACGTTGATTTTCCTGATGAACATAGTCCGTGATTTTGCCCAGGACTTTTTACGCGTTTAACGTGCTTTTAGCCTGCGTAGCTTTACGTCTGACAGCCTAATTTTCGTCTTTTTAGTCGCAACAATACAACTGCGCTCTCACAGCCAACCATCGGCAAAGTACCGCCGAAGCCGCCGTCCAGCGACCGGCGGAGCGGGTGGACGCAAGCCGAAGCCGGTGCGAGGAGGCCGGCCCTTCTTCTACTGCAACGACGGGTAAGTCCGTTATCTCATTGCAGACGGGGACTAAATTTGTGCACAGTTTACAAATGCGAATTTAGGTCACGAGGACCGACGTCGACGAAGCCTAGCTTGGGCCTCAAGCAGACGCTCAGGGGTGTTGGAGGTTTCCTCGTTCCATCCCATGGTCCTATCCTGGCCTAGGCCCCCGGGGTATCCTGGTTGACCTTGGCCCCGCCTAGCGCTGACCCTTCCCATCCCCGCCTCGGTTGGGGCTACGAAGGCCGGTCCCGGGACCGGCCTTGCCTCGACCCCCTTAACGTAAGGTCCAGGCCCAAGTTGGGTGAGGCAGCGCGGTCAACGTGTTGACACTCCTTGCCCAGTCAAGTACGAAGAATGTGGAAGATGCAAAGGCCATGTACCGTCGAAGGGCACGAATCTCCGGAGGTCGCGGACCTGGAGTTATGTGGAAGGAAGGTGGAAGAGGCAGAGGCGAGAAGCGAGATCCGTGAGAGGACACGGGTCTGCAGAGACGGAGGTCACGGACCTGGACTCAAGTGTTGTGAAGCGGAGGCAGAGGCCGTGTACCGTCGGAGGGCACGGATCTGCGGAGGTCGCGGACCTCGGACGCATGTGTGACATAGAGGATGAAGGAGGAGGAGATGATGGTGGAGCCGTGGACCATGTGCCCTACTATGGGCAAGGCTCGGAGGAGCCTCATCGACTGTCGACACCAGCGTCAGAGTCACCCCGTCGGAAGCGTACCCAGACCGGGGAGTACTTGCGACTGTCCACGACGTGGGCAGTCGATTGGGCCACTGCTCGGCCGGTTTATCCGCCGGGCGGGGAGAGTGGCCACTAACACTGCACTCGCTCGGTATGGCGGGTGCACGGCGACTCTCCCCATTCCTCCCTATTTTAGTATTCTTTTAATTTAATATAATTATGAAAGGTAAGTTCACTTTTATACTCTAGTTTGGATCAGACTGTAAGACTAATTTTATTATTATTTAAGCCCCCCTGACCCTCGCGATGCAGCGCTCGCCCCATCCCTTGCGCTGGCACGCTGTCCTTCTCCTTTCCATTTTGCTTTTTCGACCCCCACGCGCCCCGTGCCTCAGGGCTCCCCGTCTGGGTACGCTAGATATCTTCACTTCGGTGGTGGCGACGGAACGGCGACAATGGGGACCGCCTCGGTAAGTCCTGCATATTGCCTGTAGCTTTAACTGAAACTGCAAAAATTTGACGAATTCAGAACAAAACTTTGTGTCTCCTCACAAAAGTTCAACACTAAGGTTTTAGGCTCTTTGCCACCCTGCGGTTCCTTTGCCTCCCAACGCGCGACACTCGGATGTGCTCTCGGAGAACACTTGGTCCAAACGCCGAGGAGGACGAGCTTTTCTTCGACGGAATCGCGCACTTGCGACGACAAACAGTCAGGACTTGATGAACATTTTGGACGCCTTCGCGCTGGAGCTCGCCGGAGCGACGTGCAAAAGGTACGTGCTTACGCGTTCATGCATTTGAAGCCAACGAGCTACCTAACCTGTGGATACAATCGTTTAGCCAGCGCAAGTCAACGTCGAGTACAAGTGCCCGGAGCTGCATGCGAACAACTGCGACATGTTACTGAGGAAGTCACAGGCTCTCGAAGCGCCTCACTTTGGACGAGATTGACGAGAAGCTGAATGATGTGGTAAGTCACGAAGCGCCTCTCTAAGGGATCTGACTGGAAATGTTTAGCTGCCGGTGCTGACGTACGTGAACAACAGGACGTCCACATACGCTATCACAAAACGCACGTGAGTCGCCGACTGATCCTGGAGCTCGTGGCTGATCAAGAGAAGGAGGAGAACCTCGTCAACAAGTTCAAGGTAAGCCAGCTTTCTACTCAATTTCACTTCTCCTAAATTTCCTTTAAAAAAACGCTTACATTTCGCTTTCAGGAAGCGGTAATGCCGGCGCACTACGTGAACAAGCTCTTCCGCACGCAGGACATCGAAGTGAACTAGGACCTCAACTTGTCTCTCAAGAAGTCCATCGGCGTCAACAGTAACTACCGCACCATGGCTGGTAAGGTTACGTAATGCTGATGCTTGCCTATTTTGACTATGTACCACCCATGATTTAGCCCTAACAACCTTGCTGTGTGGTCGGACATGCCGTCGAAGACGGGCGTGAAGGAGTACTTCGTCGTGGCGGATCAGCGTGTCCTGCTTGAGAAGATGCACACGGAGCTTTCGCAAAAGCTCATCAAGGTTGCGGATGTCTTCGCTACCACCGCTTGAAACTGCCCTTTAGGAGAATGCGGTGCTCCCACAGCAGCGCATGGCGAATGTCATGGAGCACGTGGAAGCTGTATGCCGACTGTTCAGCCGACTGAAAGTACTCAGTGGGCATACTTTAGGCAAGCTGAAGTTCTGCGAGGCTGCTGACGATGAGGGGCTTCCGGCCCGGAAGGGCAGGCTGCGAGGACTACCGCGAGGGGTACAAGCCGCGCTTCGTCTTCGTCATCGGCACCAAGCGCACTTCAGGGTGGAGCGCGACGGCCGTCTCGACAACATGCTGCCCGGATCGGTCGTCGAGGAGAAGTTCACGCGCACCGACTGCACTGGTATTTTACCGGAATATCTATCAAAGCTTATTCAACGTTTCAGAGTTCTCCATGCAGTCGCACAACCCGATCCAGGGGACGGGCAAGGCCGTGCCGGTGAACGAGACCGACATCACTCGCGACCAGCTGCAGGCGCTGCTGAACGCTCTCTGCTTCGACCACCAGATCGTCACCTCGTCCATCTCTCTGCCGGAGCCCGTCTACCAGGGCGACGAGCTGGCCAAGCGCGGCTTCAGCAACTACGAGGAGATAAAGTACGTTTCGCGCTTAAGCGTCGCAGGCTTCGATGCTAAATGAGCAACGATCGATTTTAGGAGCGTCGTGCCGCAGAACATCCCGAAGAAGCAGCAGGTGCTCGCGAACGGCCCCGCGCTCACCACGATGCTCTGCTACATGGAGAGTGACCTCAAGGCGACCAGCTTCACCGCTTGAGTTCGACGCCGAGCAGTGGCTTCGTCCGCGAGACTTCCTCCCTTCCCTTTCCCATCAGCATTTTACCTATCGCCCTAATTTATTCGTCTTGTTGTTGTAACTGTACACCTGACGCCCTGAGGTTGGATTAAAGGCACTTGCACTGAAGCGATGCTGGCATGGGAGTGTGACGAATGAATGGGTGATAAGCTTGGTAACGTCGAAGCCTGATCGCTTTAGCAATTAGGCGTCACTGTAAGATGAGCCAGATGTAACAATAGTGACTCGGCGACAACCGTCTAAGGCATAAATCTCTAGATAGTTTGCTCAGTGACCCAAGCAGCATGCAACTGTGGCAGTAGAAGCGAAAAATTGCCTTGCATAATGAGGTTACCTAGTTGACTTTATTTGTATGGAACGTAAAGGTTAGTTGCACTTGTGTCGTTGTCTAGCCTTGTTGTCCAGTTCCAACAACTTTGTCATCGTCCCGAACGTTCTCTCTCACGTCTTGCGCTATGAACGCTTCGCTAGCACAACAAGTGTTTTGCAACTTCGAGGCGCCGCCCGGATGACTCAGTTCGGCGAAGGCATATGCCTTCTGTACCCGCTTGGCTGCTGACTTTCGACACTCTCTGTTTCGTGTGCGCAGTTTCCGGACAGCAGACGCGCTTGTTGGGCGTTCCGTTATTCGGTTTGGAAAAATATAGGATATTTCTGGAGCTTATTCTTCGATTGATCATGTTTATTTACTTGTTAACAAAAATGCAGCCACAGTCACTTCCTCATTCATGAATCCATTAACGAACTCAGTGTTTCAGAAGCCTACATTTCACTCAACTAAGGCAACTGAAATGATATCAACGAACGCCTCAAGGCATCGACGCGCACGTGGCGAAGGCATGTTTCATAAACAGTCAGGGAAACTCATCAACGCATTTAGGAAACAGAGGCGACAAGCGGTCCGTGAAGATGGAGGTCGATCCATGGCAGAAGAAGCTCGAGCAAGGACCTTCACAGGCACGGAACCTCGTTAATAAATTCGCTTGTCTCCTTAAGTCAATGCCTCGCCAAAAGCACCGAAACATCTGAATTAGCAAAATGTTTTGTCCAGAAGAAAATGAAATGATTTTTGTGCTACTAAAGGCATGTCTTATTTACTTTTATTGAGTTGGATCAGCCCGTAGACTCTTTACATCCGAGAAACATTTTAACTTCATCACGAGGCTCTGTAGGCTGGCTGATTTTAGCGGGAAGACGAAACGAAGTGGCACGGAACGCTCGGCTCCCGTATTCCACTGGTCGCCAACTATTTAAAACCACACTGTATCAAGCCTGGCTCAGTCATCGAATATAAAGTGAAGATCGTCCTCGGCGCTCGCAAGAAACGCGAATGCACCGTCGGGTATCAATTTCGTTTTGATATGCTTTGATGAGTCATTGACGACTTTAGGCAGGAGTGCCGCAAGTACTTCTGGCGGGCGGTGTTCGATCCTGCCCATCAGCGCATCTTCCTTAGCCAAAATCAGCTCGTCTACGACGACCACTCCGCACTCTTCTCAGCCGAGCCGCTACGGAATCCAGACACCGGGCGGCCGATGGTCGACGGAGAGACCTTCGTCTTGCCTTACCAGTACCAAGAGGTAAGCAGGCATTACCTCAGAAAAGTGCCTTATTGTCTGAAGCTCTCATTGCTTCAGTACTACGTATAACTCATGTCTTCCCCGCACGTTTCGACCTTTAGGAGGAGCGGGCCATACCGATTATGCTGACCATTCAACGCACGAGCGCCGTTTACATCGGCCCACCACTGTCGCTACATGCGCTTCAATTCTTGACTCTACTGACGACTCAGGCAGCGAGGCGGCCGGTATTCGACGTGCAGCTCAACTTCGTTCCGACGGCACAAGCGTGGTTCGGGGAGAACAACCGAATCTACGTGCTGCCCTATGAAGGTGGCAATGTTTGGCCAATCACGCCGGCAACTACACTTCTACGTGGCCTTCGCTGCGCGATGCGGCTCGACTCAGACGGCCTACCGATCTTAAACGTTTCTCGTAAGGACAAAAGATGCTTACAGCGCCACATCGTGAAATTTTAGTGATCCACTCGTTGTTCGCAAAAGCCAACTTCTGGCTCATCGATGTCTACGCAATCATACAAGGCGAGAGGCCTCTTACCGAGGACGAGCGGAGTCAGATGCGCGACTGGTCAATGGACAGTAGTCAAACTTCGCAGCTGGAAAGCGAACTGAAAGGTAGAGTAAAACCAATAATTAGCAACTTTAACATTTGCAGGTTAGCTTGATCCTATGCAGGTTCCAGCAAGTTGGACGAGTTTGTGCTTTAGGCATGGTCTTGCGCACCACCTACGGACCCAAGAGGGATTACAAGTTGCTGAGCATTGACTGCCAGAACCCGGGAGAGCGTCGGTTCCGGACAGTCAAATATGGGGATGTCACGGCGCAGGAGTTCTACCGTGCCCACCACGGCATTACGCTGAAGTTTCCGTGCCTGCCGCTGTTCCGAATGCACCCAGAAGAGCAAAAAGTCTATATCCCGATGGAATTGTTGACCATTTCGGGCAAGGTTCAGCGTATAGTGAGGAAGCTGCAGTCGTCGTTCGTCGGCAGAGTTTGTCAGGTAATACTTCACGTTTCCTTATAGCTGATAATATACGCGTAGGCCGCAACTATGAAGCCAGCTGAACATTTCCGCGCCATCGAGCAACTCGCAAGCCGAGCGGACGTGATGACCAGCTCAACCGAGAACACTTTCGGCGTTAGCTTTAGTCCTCCTGAAGAGATTCAGATGATGCGCGTAGACGGTCGCGTCCTGCCATTTCCGGAGTGCATGTTCACAGTGCGTCATAGTCCTAGCCCTCATGACAATCACTGCGTTGCAGCTTAACACCAAAGTGATGGCGGACCAGCCTGTACCGGAAGCAACCAGCAAACCGGTGGTACTTGGCCTCGTGCCTGTTGGAAGCATTCCGCAACGACTTTGCGCGTAAGTGTTCACTTACAGATCAAGGCAGAGTTAGCAGGGACATTCTTCAGGAACGCCGTCAGACAGCTCATGGCCATGTCTCGTGAGCGAGGCATAACTTTCCGGGAGGCCAATCCACGGCTTTATCCGTACAACGACGTCGCTCCGTATAACGATTTGGACGCTTTCCTGTCGGCGGTTAGCAGTGACGTCTTCGTGGCTCCTGGCCACGCCCGCACTCCGAATGCCTATGGGAAGCATGAAGTTTCCTTCATGCTGATCTTCTGTGTGCGCGAAGAGAACTCGGACTTACATGGTAGGTTTTACAACCGCGTAAAGCGTACCTTTGTTACTCTAATACGGATGCTTACAGAAGCAGGTTGCAATTGG
>JNEY01000144.1:285696-297296 GCA_020875895.1 Aphelenchus avenae | reverse complement strand
CCCCCCCCTCTAATTATGGCCCCCTTTGGAGCCCAGCCAAAAACTTATGGCCCCCCTCTAATTATGACCCATGGGCTATAATTAGAGCAACAGCCAACAACCCGTATAAAAGGCAAGTTTGACCTGCCAGGAAAACATGTTTTCTCGACGTTTTAGAGCACGGGGAACATAATGAGACGAATCTTTGTGACACTAAATTTTTTATTTTTTTGTCAACATTGAAGTGAACCAAAGGGGGGACCCTTTGGTGTCGACTTGGAGGATACCTCCCAGAAATGATACACAATAAGACTACTGCCATTATGCGTTTTAAGGCACGTAGAGCACAATGGGATACTCGCAATTCTTCCAAAAAATGTGAACTTTTGATGAATTTTTAGTCGATTTTGGCCGATTTTTGGCAAAATTTCCTCAGTTTTCCGCGGACCTTCGGCCCGCGAAGTGGCAAAATAATTAAGGCCCCCCCTCTGATTATCGCCCCACCCTCTAATTATGGCCCCCTTTGGGCCACAGCAAAAAAATTATGGCCCAGGGCTATAATTAGAGGATTTACGGTAAGTACGGCGACCAAACTGTAATTCTATGCCAATCATTCGATGACGCTGACGGATTTCCCGAAGTGGTGGAGATTGCAGACGATCGTTGGGAACTACTGACGTCCATTGCCCTACAAAATCTCGTGATCCTCACCGACTGCTCCGTTGACATGTGTTCGTGCGCCAGACTTGACAATGCTGCGGGAACGCCATGCTTCGGCAAAGCATTGGCTGCTAATGCTGACTCTGTTGTCGTATGCGGCAAGCTTTCGTTGGAGGCCCGATGTTTCGACACAACGGAAGATTTGTTGGATCTGTTCTGGAGCCTCAAGCGTCCAAGGGTATGTCGTCGAAGACGTCGTTTATTCGGTGACCGTCGCCCTTCGCGAGTCCCTACCAGTAAAAAAAACCACCTGGTTTCTTCCTCCATCGTGCTAATATACTGACTTTTTTATCCGATTGTTTCAGGAAGTGGATCTTTCTGTCCCCCGGTTCCAAAACACCATCGACATCGTTGTTATCGAGAAGATTTGCTGGCTAAAAGGCATTACCTTCGACTACTACGAATACAATCCATTTCCTTACAGGCAGCTATACCGTTCTGATGTGTTGTAACTACATTAGGAGCGTGTGCTATTTATGTGAGGCAACGACGGTCGGAATAAAACGATGGCTTGGAATATTATTTGCATACCATGAGCCGCGTAACCCGCCGCTAGTCAGGTGACCCGAATGCAAGAAGTGTCTCGAGTTTCCATTAAGTGTTACGACTGTTTTCCGGTTCCGGTTCAGAACTCTGAATACGAATATCTGAAATTTCGACATTCAATACTAGGAAAAATCGGTCAAGGGTCTATCCCGCTGAAGGGTAAGCGAAACAGGGATGGGCGGAATTTTTTTGACGACCGGGACCGGGACCGGGACCAAAACCACCGGGACTCCGGGACCGGGACCGGGACTTCAGCTACTTTTCGCCTTAAACCCAGGGCGACTGGGGGGAGCGGTCAGACCAATGCCTACATTTGCTTACAGCGGGCAGGTGGGACGAGGGGGGTCAAACCCATGCTTACGTAAGCAACACTAGGTAAAATGGCCCGCCGCTCAGGCGCCGCCCAGACGAAATTTTGACTCTTTTCATCAAATTTTCGTCTAAATTCCGTTGGTGTCGCCTGAGGCGGGCTGCTTTAAACACACTTTTGAACCAAGTTTGACCGCTTTTGTCCATTTTTTTGCCAAAATTTCGTTGCTATCGGCCGCGGCGGGCAATTATTCTGTGAATTTTTTGGAAGATTTTGGACGATGTTGATACCCAGTTTTGGTAGAAGTTTTTTTAGGGAAACAATTACGCTTTTTTCCTTCTTTCGAAGCATATTTGCAAAAGTGTTGGTCATATGTTGTAGACATATGACCACATTCTCGCGGAATTTAGCCCGCCGCAGGCGATACCACCGAAATTATGGCCTAAGTTTTACGATTTCGACATAAAACTTTGTCCGCCCAATGCCTAGGGCAAATGGTCAAAAAATTGGTTTGGACGGGATTTTTTCGACGACCGGGACCAAAACCACCGGGACCGGGACCGGGACCCGCCCATTCCTGAAGCGAAAGCCGCCCCGCGATACCACGCAATTTCTGAATGGTCACTTAGACCCTGCGCCTGCGTCGTTAGTAAACACATTCGATCCAATAACGAATATGCACGTTATGCGTTTGCAAGCAAAGGGATGCGTTTCTTCTTTCCTAAAAGTGCGGTACCGCATTCGTTCGTTCGTGCATGCTTGCCCTAACGAACACGTGCATCAACACTAATGCGCGCATAAATGCCGCAACAATCCAGATGACATGCATGATTCCAGCGAAAACATTGCATATTTCCAGGATGCTAACAGCCCGCGTTCGCTACAAAATGACGCGAGAAAATTGAGCTCTGCCCGCTTATGCTAGAAAGCAGTTTATAAGGTGTTATGTTCTGAGGCCTCTTTAATGGTGAGATGTTTAAGGCTCACAAGCCAAACATTCGGTGCCATCGTGATATCAGAAGGGGTCGAAGGTTCCTCCTTCTCGAAGACACCTCACATCACCCTCACCCTACGGACCATGACCATGCTTGATCAGCCAGACGAATCCTCTGCCTAACCCTAGGACACCACTTGCACTTAGGAACGGACACTGACTTTTCGCTACTTACGCTCCCGGCGTTGATCTGCTCATAGAGCAGATGCGTGGCGTTGAATACCCGCATGCGTCCAAAGCCATCCCCTAAATAGGCTCGATCCCAAGGCGTAGTTGATGAAAGCCCTCAGCTTATATTTCTGAATACGTAGTATTAGAACGCTGGTGGACTTGCCGTCGCCAAACGACAGGTGGACCTGCTCGGGCTAAGCTTTACATGGAACATAGTTAGATTCGATCGCAATGCTAAAGCGTTTATGACAGTGTCACAATGACGCACATGAGCGAAAGAATGTCTTTCATGGATGCCAATGCTTGTATCGCCGATTGGGTTGGATCAATCCATTAATATAGTTGCCCTTTATGACAAGCCGGTACTGGCTGACTCACTGACTACTCACTGATAAACGGGCACGTAGCCTAAACTACATGACCTTTTGGGGACCGCCAGAAATTGTGTAATCATTACATCGCCTTTTTTTTACCCCTCCACTGGGTGTAATCAGTCTTTGCACTGAATTCCCCGGAGGTCCGACCCCCTCCCTCCCTCCTGTAATCATTACATAATTTCTGGAGGATCCCTTGCCGAACAAGGTCTCTTTGTTTTCCGCGTATCCGAAAACAATCGAACACTATTCAAATGGCGATGTCGCGAACAGTTACTGCGAGCCTCCGTGCGACATAAGTTTCCGGAGGTCGGCTACGTGGGTACCCTTGAGATTGCTCTCTTGGGCGTGCTGGTGGGTCCAATGGACTTCTTGTGGAATACTTCTTTTATGCCTCAAATTAGGGTATTTAAACCTTATAAAACATACGATAAATGGCACACATGTACAGGGGCTATGGCCCAAATATACGGCAATGATAGGGCAATGAATGCAGTGTGGAAATCCACTGGTGCGCCACAATACAACCGTAGGATAGGAGCCGGTAGAAGGGTTCCTCACCTCACGGATTTCCATGAGGTTCGGGTGGGGAAGTGGACCGCGGGCCGCCATCGGTCTAAGACCGCAGGCGCCGTTAGTCGGGGTGCTCCAAGAGCACGGGAGGATTGCCTCCCTGCGCTGCACGGATCTCCGTGCGGCTCACCGCGACTGAATGGCTGTAGTCAGCGTGCGGCGGGTATTTATCCCCTAGCCGCGGATTCACTGAGCACGCCCGCTTACCGCCGCGTGCGTGCACGCAATTTGGAATGGATTAATGCACACCGAAGAGGCGTCGCGCCAATTGTGGGCGCGAGTTTGAACGAGCGCACAAAGCATTAAATGCTGTTTGCTCATGAACGGATCTCCGTTCGTGACACTCCCGGCGACAAGAAGAAGACGCCTACGAAGCGTGTGCATGCCTCAGAAGAACCATCCCTCAGCCTCTCGTACGGTCATAGGCTTCACGGAGATGGTCCCCAGCGGGAAGACTTCGAACTAAGACCTGCCGGCACATCCGGCACACAGTTCTCGCTCTAGGCTCCTCTCCGGCTCAGCACTGTAGGAGCGCCGACTGCTGGTCGGGGAGCGACGAAGTGCTCGTACCTCAGGGTAGTGCGGTAGAGTAGAAAGGTGGCGATGTCCACATCCATAGGAGGAAGAGTTGTGATGGTGGAATGGCACAATGGACAAGTGGCCAAATAAATGGTGAGGTGATTTGGGGGAAAGTGAAGGGAAATCAAAAGGCTAAACAGCAAATTTGAAACTAATAACAACAAATAACGAGAACAGTAAACAAGGGTAGAATAGCACAGGGGGATAAATGATAACACAATACAAAGAATAAACAGTAAAGGAGGAAGGCACGACAGATGTTAATGGCGGCGTCGGTGAGGAGTCCGGCGATCACCAGTCGTGTCGCTCGCCGAGCCACGGCAGATCTTGATCGCGAGGGGCGGCTGGTCCTCTCGAGCTTGCACGGGGCCTCCCTCGGCGTCGCTCGGTCGATGGAGTCCTGGTCCGGATGGTGTTGGACGGTACCGGTGGACGGCAGCCTTCAGCGGCATTGGCCGCCGAAGGGTTCCAAGGCCCGGATTTCGTGGGATGTCGGAGGTCTGGATCGTAGCGGGACCCGTTAGACTGCGGCCTCGAACGGCATTGACCATCCAAGGGTGTCCTGTACCCGGAATTCGTGGGGCTTCCATGGGCTGACTCGAAGAGCCGGGGCCTTCGGTGGTATTGACCACCGAGGGTTGTCCCAAACCCGAAGGAGGCTGCCTCTCAGCCGCTGGAACAGCGGGGCTAAGAGTTCTGGCGCACGGAGCGACGTGATGGCGAGTGCCGCAACAAGCGCAGCGGCGGTGAGCGCGGTTGCAGTCGGCGGTACGATGATCTGCTCGGAAGCACTGCTGGCACAGCTGCGTCTGGTGGACGAGTGCACAGCGAGCTTGGAGGTCGTATTTCGGGCAGTCAATCCACTAGTGGTTACCGCAGTCGCAGAAGTCGCAGTAAGGTCGTGGTGGTGTTGATCTCTCCGGGTTTCGCGGCTCAGACGCAGTTCCCGACGGACTGCGGCCTTCAGCGGCATTGGCCACTGAAGGGTGTCCGGAACTCGGGGCTAGATCATCCGAGCTTGTCGAATGGGACATCGGATCGGTTTCTGCATCGCTATACGACATCTGTGGAGCAGTGCCAAAGCCAGAGGTGTCTGAGACTTTCCTCTGTCCAGCAGCCTGCCGGTCGATGTCGATGATGTTGTAGACCTCGTGACCCAAAAGGGCGATGCTAGATTTCTCCATCGTGGAGGCCTGGTTGGTCGTTTCTCTGGCCGTCTCTTTAGCATTCAATGGAAACCCGGATTGCCGAATCTCCTCCTGCTGGCTGTCAAACTGATCCAAGGGCCGAGAGGACTGCCTCTCGTCACCGGAGATCAGTGCCTCCAGCAGCTCTGCGGGTTTCCCGCTGAGCTCGCAAGAAAGCGGCGGGTTACCGTCATCGACGACTGCGTCCTCTGCGTCGGTTACCTCATCAGGGTGAGGCACGCAGTAGCGATGAAGCGGGCCGTAGTCGGAGCAGGATGCTTCTGATGGCATGAGCGAGTCGGCGGCGCAAGAGTAGATGATGGATGTGCTGCCTGTGTCCTGAGCCTGTGAGCTGGCGGGTGGAGTCGGGCAACTCAGCATTCTCATCGCAAGCGAAGATCCGAGCTCGCTGGGCTTCATCTGAGGGACGGCTTTGGCCATCCCCGCAGCTTTCGCACCAGGTTGGCACAGAGCGTAGAGCCTCGGCTTCAGCTTCTGGTAGTCCTCCCAAAGCTTGTCCAGGATATCCTGGCTAGCTTGGGGGTATAACCGAGCAAGAGCTTGCTGGTTAATATGCGGCTGCAGGTCCGGTTGCATGGTGCTAATGATGAGGAGGAGCTAGAATAGAGACGCTACGTAGTAAGATGGTTCAGGAGCTGGTGAGTGCGAGAACTTGCAGAGGACGCCAGATGAATCGTCTCTTTCGAGGATCTCGACTCCGCTCGATTCGGCCGTGGAGGTGCGCATGCGTAGCGGCTCCTCCTGAGCAGGAAGCGGGTTTTCAGCCACCGAAGGAGTGCCTTCGGTGTCGGCTGGTCCACCGTTCGACTGCTCAAAGTCCATGGCTGAAGAGGCACCTCTGAGCGGCAGGACTTGGACTGCAGGTGCTACACGGGCTGCGTCCTCCGGTGTTGCCGGCGCAGTGGTCAGAACTGCTGCGGCACCGGCCACAGCTGGCAACTGACCAAGCGTAGCATCTGAGGCCGTGGGTCCGGTCAGCGTCAGCGGAACCGGCGATGGCGGCATGATGTAGACGTCTCGTGTGGAGGTCTGCTGCGCGGTGATGGTACGCTGGGTGTCCCTTACGTCGACACGGATGGCCGTGTCAACCGTCGTGACGTCCAGCGTGGCGACAGCGGCTGCGGCATTGACAGTAGGGATCGACTGGCCAAGCGTAGTATCCAGGGACTGTGACCCGGCGTCTTGTGTGATCGTGGGCTCGACGGAATTCGTTCCCATGCCCATCCATGCCCATGCCCTGCCCATCTTGCTCGCACGGATTGCCGTTTGAGCAAGACGGCTGTGTCGCTGCTGGTGGAGTGCGATGCGCATCGGTGGGTACCGATAGCAGCTCAGACGCATTGCCATCTGGGACTGATAACGGTGTGCACTGGTTGATGCTGTCATCGGAACCTAGCTCAAGCGCTGTGTCGTCTAAGACGGGCACACGAAAGAGATGCTGAGCGTCGTGTCCGATGACGATGTGTGGTCGGATCTTGAGCGCCGACGGAACCAGGGAACCATTCTGCGTTGGCAAAAGGCCTTGTTTGTAGGTTGCGGAAGTAGGCACGCTGCGGTAGGGCATCGTAGCAAGCGTAGCTGCGATGGTGACGGCAAGCTCACCATCGAGTACGACGGAGATCTGCGTAGTGAGTAACGGCAGCACCGAAGCTTTGCCGGCTGTGTGTGTGTGACCGAGCTCGATACTGGAAGCTGAAGTTCCAGGGCGAGAATAGTACTGCAGCTGCTGTGGTCGGCGCTAGAGTCGAACAGCGCGATGATGGGCTTCGCAGTCGAAGAAGACGGAGCACGGCCGTATGCCGTTATGCAAGCTAGAAGCGGCTTCTGGCATTGGCCTGAAGCGTGGCTTCCGAAGGCAATCGTGTCCGGGGCGCTGTGCGGCGAGTGGTGGACCTCGGCGGTATGAGGCGTGGCGGAGTCCGGTGGACTGCGGCGTTCAGCGGCATTGGCCACTGAAGGGTGTCCATTGCCCGGATGACTGGCATCGGTGTCCTTGTTCGGCGGAAGGATCAGCGAATTGCCGCTTTCCTTATTCTTTTGGGCGATGTCGATGCCCATCGGATCCTCGGGAGCGGATGGCCCTCCGGGGGCGACAGCTGGCTGGGCGGCATCATCGGCGGGCTGTCCATCGTCCGGGCTCGAGTCGTTGAGCATGGCCGTTGGAAGAGGCTTCTTCCGGCTGCTTGCTGTCCACGTCCTGACGCTCTTCAGGGGCATTGGCCCTTCAGAGGTAATAGGAGCGGGTAACGGTCGAGTCTGATGCTGGACGTCTGAGACGTCGTCGGACTTAAGAGGGACAAGCGGATTGCCGCTTGGCTCTGAGTCTGCGAGTGGGCCAGCTCGAACGATCAAAGCGGCAGGTGGTTCCGTCGTCACGACCGGTGTAGACTGCATTTGCGAGCTGATGCGTGCTTGACCCCTGGGCTTTCTTCGAATGCACTTCCGACGAGAACGCCGACTGGCTGCGTCTGTGTTCTCCGGCTCGACCTCGCTCGTTGCCGAATCTGCTGTGGCTGGATTCGAGGCTTTAGGACGAGGGAGCTGCGGAGTCCTCATGGCATTGGCCAGTTCGGACACGACAGTAACATGACGAGGTGCAACAACCGAAAAATCGGTAGCTACGACTCCTGGTGTTGCCTGATGGGCAGTACAGGAGGAGCACGCCGAAAGACGGCTGGATCGTCCAGTCGGTGCGTGACTGTCAGCGTCCGGCATAGCGTTTGAAAAAAGGAACGAGTCACGCGGCAGGACGTGAGCAATCGTCTCGATCATGATGACGCGGTCGACCGTAAGGTGATCGTTGAGGCCGTCCGCGGGAAGTGGTACAGCAGCTGATGGTTTCAATGGCTTCAGGATCCGGTAGAATGTGCGTCCGGCGTTGTCCTGAGATCGAACGTAGAAGCCAGCGACCACGACCACTCCAGCGGATTGCCGCTGGAAGAACGACGTGATTGCACTAGCAAGCTGGTGTTCGGCGGGAGGTCCCACGCTGGCAGCATCAGGTGGCACTGCAGGTAAAGGCGTAGACGACGACGACGGCGGCTGAGTGTCTAGTGGATTTGTGGTAGTGGGGCGGTCGTCGTGCGTCTTGCGAACGGGTGCCGAAGATGTAGTAGAGTTCGGATCCGGAGGACTGCGGCCTCTCGCGGCATTGGCCACGAGAGGGTGTCCTGCGAGAGGGTGATGCGAATCGTAGCACTGACTCGGCGGACTGCGGCCTCCAGCGGCATTGGCCACTGAAGGGTGTCCGGGAGCCGAGTCCAGTGAAGCGTCGGCTGCATTTCCCGGAGGACTGCGGCCTCCAGCGGCATTGGCCGCCATAGGTTGTCCTAAGCCCGGAGCAGACTGCGTCTCGGCTGGGCGGAAGTCGGGACAGTGTGCTTTCGGGCAGAGAGCGGCATGGTGGCGAGCCGCACAGTGTAGGCAGCGACGGTCGGCGTGCTTGTAGTCCGCAATGCTGTGTCCAGCTCGCAAGCATTGTAGGCACCGCTGGAGTTCCTTGACGAATGCCCATCTAGCACAGAAGTTGTTCGTCGGGCAATCGGAGGACCAATGGTAGTGGCAGCGGCAGAAGACGCAATAGGGACGTGGCTGCGTGGGTTTGGCAGGCTTCACTTGGTGTGAAGGCTGCGGCACAGCGAGCTGCTGACGTGCATCCTGGAGCGCCGCCGAGTCGGAACCTGGCGTCGGTCTGGCCTGCGGAGTACATGGATTGCCATGTACTTCCTTTTCCGACCGTAAGTCTTTCGTGATAACTATAGGCCGCGAAAGCCGAGCCCTATCACAGGGAACGCTAACGCCAACGGGTAGGCAACAGCCCGATCTGGCTTGAACTGGCGCTGAACTGGCGCAGTTATAAACGACAGCCGTTCTAGAACTGAGCTGAGCGGGAATGAAAACAGGGTATTGCTCCGTCTATGGAGTCGGATTCGACTGTGCAGCTTGAAACTAGAGCGGATCGACCGCAGACCTCGTTGAAGGGCAATTGTGTTAACTGGCATGCAACGACGTGAAGAAGCATCGATTGTTTTTAGCACACGAGGCATCGGAAATCACTCAAAAACATGCATAGGTCACATTTTGACGGAGCAGCGTAGATCGTGAGGCACGTTGACTGCTTCTTTGTGCGACGGGAAACGCATGCCCTGTCCTCTTTTGGTGTACAGACTTAGCTGCGTGGTCACCCTCTCGTGCAGACAAATGACGCGCTAAAAGCAAGGGTGTGAATCTTCTATACGCTCATAAAGCCTGACGTGTAGCTCTGCAACGATGGAGACGATCACGCCGAGTCTCTCGTCGTACGTGTGGTAAATCGACCTGTAGTGGTCGTGGAGGTCTCGAAGCACTCGGTTGACGAAATTCTTCAAGGCGGCGTCGTCCAGGAACATGTCTTTTTCTAAAGTAAACCTCGTCTGGTCGGACTCACTCCGTGTCTCACTGACCATAGTAAGCAACAAGAAACTGCAATACGGCGGTGATTTCGAGATCGTCGAGTGAAGCGCGACGGACTATCCGTGAAATATGTAAAACTTCCAAATTATTTTCCAGGGTAAGCCTAAATGCGCATTACTTCCAACTAGAAGGCCAGGCAGCGGGCAAGAATAATTGAAGGATCCCCCATTACCCTTCCCCCCCCCCGAAATTGTCGGCTGGATACGCGCCCGCGGGCAGCTATCCAGTACGGAGCAGTCTGTCCGTTACGGGTTCTAGACCAAGATGGGGAGTCACTCGAGCTCTGAGGTTAGTTGTAAACTGGGTAAAAATAGTAAGTCCAGGACAGACAATTATGTCGGCACAAAATTTGTCTCAGCATTCCTAAGCCTAAGCTTAGGGGGGAGTCATGCCGAACACTAGTCCAGACGGGCTTACGCAGCTGCCGCCGCAGCGTCGCTGGCCCATTTCGGGTAATGGCAAAACCTTCCATAGAAATAGTCATAGGTCACCGGGTGCGTAGTTTCGTAGTCAGACATGCACGTTTCCTTGTCGACGCTGCCGTGCGCCACGGTGGCGAGGATCTGCTCTAGCTTTAGCCAGATTGTGAGGAAGTGCTTCGTGAGGACTATCTGAACGCACAAAACTTAAGGAATGGATCCGAAAATAATGCTCGGCTATTCGACATTACACTTACCGGCGACACGCCTTCTTTGAAGTGCGGAAAGCATCGCAAAAAGTCGGTCCAGTACTGCGTTAATGCGCGATATTCCACCTGGCAAAGAAATTCGAAAGAGCGGCCCCGTCCGAGGTCCTGTACATCGAGGCCGCTTTAAAATGGAAAGAAACGATCACGCTTACAGGCAGGCGCCAGCTAGGATTCTCCGCTCGTTGCGCGTCCATTTCTCGAAGGAGGAGTCCTCGCGAGATGTAGACGCCATTGCGGCACGCGAGTAATCCCGAGAGCAGCGTACCATTCGACTGCGGGAAGGGCTTTACTGCTTGCACGGCTGAAATGGAGTGGTAGAATCATGCGTAAACTGAGACGGGGATGCGGAAACAAAATTAAAATTTCTCTCCAGAAGTTTTTAAAGCGCTTCTGGGGTCAGCGGGCATCAAATGTGCCTTGCCTTACAGCCCTTGTTAATAATGATCAAACAAGTAATTCCAGGCACGTGAATGCCCATGTGGCCAGACAGGGATGTCCCATTTCCACTTTTTTCTGCCATTCCCATTTCCATTTCCATTTCCAAAATCTCTGCCATTTCCATTTCCATTTCCCACTAGCCGAATTTGCCGCCATTTCCATTTCCATTTCCAAGCCATTCATTTCCAGGTGTAAGTTTAGGTACATATAACCTTGCTAAATGGAGTGGTATTCCTAAAGTTTACTGAGCGAAATCTTGCTATAAGCATGACGCGAACGGGTAGAACAATAGAACTTGCTTCCGCGCACTGCCAGTCCGCCGTGGCTGAAAGTACGCTCGATACAACCCGCAGTTGCCGGTGCCGACGAGTAGTTCAAGGCCACCTGATGCCCAGCATCGATTATTAGGTTATTTCTGAAGGAAATCGAGTCTAGCCCGCCGCAGGCGAAGCCAGCGGATTTCTTGTAAACTTTTTGTTACGTTCGATTGGAAACTTGATCCATTCGACGTAAAAAATAAACAAAACCCCCCGCGCCTGCGCCGCGGGGTCGGGGGGGGGGGGGGGGG
>JNEY01000144.1:229001-240263 GCA_020875895.1 Aphelenchus avenae | reverse complement strand
GCAGTAGGCCAGAAGGCCTAAAATACGTGGTGGACGGGGCAGTCCACCACGCAACCGGCGGAGAGGTGGTGAAAGGATGAATATGAAGAGGATCGGGCGAGCGCCCGTCGGCGGTGGTGGTTGAGCCGCACGGAGGCGGACCGCCGAACGGCGGTTGCCCTTAGCAACGAGGCGGCAGAATTCGAACGAATTCTGGAAGGGGCGCGATGCGACCGCAGCGCTCCCGTTCAAAACCGCCGCACCAGCGGAGGAGCCGCGTTCGCGGTTCACTCGCGCCAAGGTCATAAGACCCGTCGGAGCAAAAAGGGCGAGAGCTCTCTCGCCCGCATCGAGGGAAAACAGGGGTCGCGTTCGCGAACCGAATTCGGTTCGCGACACTCCAGGCCGAGAACGAACGACTGCCGGGTGCCTCAACCTTCATTTCCCTCGCATGCGCTCATAGGGATCCGGCTTCAGACGTTGTGTGCTCCGAGAAAGCTTCGGTCGCTTTCCCGGGACGCGCCGGGCACGAGGCTAGCAATTGTCGTTCGACCTGGGTGAGAGACGTTTCACCCTGAGATCTCGATGCATGTGCTCCGGGAAGGACTTCCCTTAAGTGGTGCTAGTTGCATGTAGACCGTGATCCTCTTCCAGAACTGGAAGGATGGAATTTACCGTGAGACCTTGAACAAGGTCTCAGCCGCTCTACCGGCACAGAGAAAGACAGTACCGCTATTGCTAGCGGTAAAATGACTACGATACGACGGCGCTATCTAGAAAAGAAATGGAGAGTGCCGAAGGAAGGGTACGGGGGTGGAATACCGGGTCTGGAGAAGTGATCACTGCTCCTCGATTGCGCTGACGACGACGACGCTCACTTGCGGTGCGGCGGCTTCGGCTTCTTCGGGTTGAAGGGTGCCTTCGGTCTGGCGGTGCTGGAGCGCTGTGACGACGTACGCGACGTAGTCGACGGAGCGGACGTCCCCGTAGTGGTGCCGGTCGATGAAGAGGTCGACGCGGTGGAGGCGGACTCGGCAGAGCTGGTCGGTGGAGTCGCGATGGTGGTGGACGGAGAAGAGACAGTGGCAGCGGCGCCGGAACTATCGCTTCCGGTCGTCGTAGAACTCTTCGACGCAGCCTCGCTCGAGGTGCCCGGGTTTGCTGAGAACTCAGCGGCTGATGTAACCGTGGACACGGTATCAGTCGGCACAGCAGGATCCTGTTCCGACCTGGTTCCGGTCAAAACTTGTCCCGCGTCGAGATCTTCGATGACCATGTCGTCATCGTTGATCTCATCGTCTGCGGGCGCAGAGAAAGGGAGATGTTTATTCTCCGATGGCCACGGAGAAGTTGCACGGACGTGCCTACTCAATGAGCGAGCCTTTCGATCCTTCTTACCCTTGGCTGCGAACGCAACCGTAGGCCCTGTTGGCGACGGCAAACTGTACGCAGGCGGCGACTGGACAGTCGATGTCTGCTGCGCGTTTGCGAGGATCTCCCTCAGGAAAGCCTGCGACTCCGGCTGAAGGAGCCTCTGAGCAAGCGCATACAGGCCCGGATCCGGGCTGAGCACGGGCGTGCCCTGGGCAGTACTGCCAGGGACTCGCGCCTGATCCGGTCGGACCGATGTCTGGGAACCAGACTGACTTCCTTCGAACGAAGGAAGACGGGGTCGGGTATTACCTTTGCCGCGTTTCGCGGCGGAAGCCGATCGGCTTCCATGTTCCTGCTGTTCAGCAGGGCGCTTAGATGTAGGTGGCGTCTGGGTCGGCGCCTGCGGCTTTGGAGGAAGGGCTTCCTTCTTTTTGGGCTTGAGGAGAGCTCCCAGAAGTTCGGGATCCTCAACGTCGGTTCCCCGAAATGGCGAGGTGCCTCGTAGATGTTAGCCCTCGCGATCGCGAGGATTGCATCCTGGGAGAGCTCGTTATGAGTCAGACCTGACCACAAATCGAGACCGTGCGTGGTTACCGCATCGGATTTCCGAGCAGCCACACCGTGGTCGGTGAGGTTGCCGTCTTTATCTTGTTCAAGACCGGCTTCCACAGGCCAGTGGTTACAGGCCTGTGCGTTGAAGTATCGCCAGAGCTGGCGGTCTAACGGATAAGAGACCATCGATGCAATGCCTTGCAACACCATGTGTCCCAGTATGGCCTGGAGAACCACGCTATCCCACGCATCATGCCGAAACTCCATGTATGGTGGGCACACCAGGTAGACGCGAGCGCGTCCAAAATTCTGGGCCAGGTGACGTGACACACGGTTAAAGAACGTGGTCACATCATCCTGAATGCATTCGTACAGAGCGACCGCTCCGTAGAAGATGACGATACGCTGGACAGCGTATGAGATGAAGAAATCGATCAACTACTCGTAAGCGGCTGCCGGCGTCTGCGGCAGTCCAGTGCAGGTGATGTCTCTCCGGAGTCCTCTGGAGAGCTCATTTGAGGCCCACTCGTTCATGAAGCCTACTGTCTGTGACCACAGACATTTGGCCAAGTTGACGCTGAGCGCCGGTGGCATGGGCGGCCACGCGTTGGACTTCTTAGCCTTCTTCAACACGTGCTGCACGTTCTCTCGATGCCTGGTCAGGTTAATCGCTTGCGGAAAGAAATTCCGCACGTACACATCGAAGCTCTGACGAACTTCGTTGTCTCCGCATTGGTCGTATCCGACCGTCTGCCACACCACCGGTCCATGCAGATTTGCATAGAAGTAGTCGTTGCCGGTTTGGCAACGACAGACCCAGAACTGGGTCATGTATGTGGTATCGGATTCCGCGAACGCGTTCTTTCCTAGTACCAGTTCTCTTACCTCCTTACCGTCCCGGAGGGCTTCCTCGTGCGAGGTGCGAGCCCTCTCCCGAACGTTGCGGAATTAGTCGGTGGTGGGCACCACCAAGTTGCTTGGATTAATCGATGTTCATCGCAATATCCAAAAACGCGATCGTTCGCGCTCGGAATTCCTCCTGACGGAGTATCCGGCCGGCAGCGATCACCACCAGCATGTGATGCGGGCTGTAGATGACTCTACGGCCTACGTAGCCTGCGCGAACGCGCATGCCCTCATCGTTAGGGAACTGTGTGAGCTTCCCGTAGCGAGGGATGATCTCGTCCACGGTCGGATGAGTTCTCATCCTTTGTCCTCGCGGACTATTAAGGTGATCCGGACACATCCGGTTGAGCTCCCACCCTTTGTTTGTCTAATCAGACACATCAAAGGTGGTTGCTTGTGCCAGCTGCGGATCCGCCTGCTGGAACGGAACGACCGGAAGCACCGATCCCTGGGCAGCGGGCGCTGCCACAATCGGTGCGACTGGCGCCGCTTGGTTGCCAGCAGCGATGGGCATCACTGCAGGTGCCGGAGCCGCAGGAGGAGCTCGCACTGCTCCACGACGACTACGAGGAGCGGGTGGGATCACCACTCTCGAAATCGCGTCCGGTTGCGCAGCAACCGGCCCTAGGGCCCGGCGAGCAAGAGCGCGCAGGTAGTCCTCCTGCGACGCCTTGTAGTCCATGCTCGGGACTTGTTGGAATCCGGTAAGGATTCCTGGGCGATCTTGTTCAAGATCAAATGCCCTGACGGCGGAGCGGTCCAGTCCAGGTAGATGAACTCCTGACTTTCTTCAGTCAGCTGAAAGACTGAAACCGAAAGACCGAAAGACTGTGGCGTGAACACGCCGCAGTTTCTGCCAGGTGCGGCAGCGCGCCATTTGTTCCTCCGAGATGAGGTTAATTGGCGGGATTTCGGCGGGAGCCGCTGCGGAATTAATCCGCGCAATATAGCCGAAACACGCGGTCGCGTTTTTCGGCGCGGGATTAATTTCCGCAATTATCGCGGCGGTCGCCGCTTCCGCATTAGCGGGCCCATCGATCGATGGCTCCGCTTGCGCGTCGCTGGCTTGTTCAAGCCAATTTCGCGTCGCTGTCTAAATTGCTTCAGATTGCGGCGGAAAGTCGGAAGGTTCCTTCCTCAACCAGTCAGGGCCGTGCCACCGTAATTTGCAGTTCTGCAATTCGGTGGCTAATAGCCCACGGCTTGTGTGATCAGCGGGATTATCGTCAATTCTGACGTGTCCCAATGTCACATTGTATTTTCGGCAGACCTGCCGAATTTCTTTGAGCCGGTTTTCCAGTTAAATTTCCTGGGTCTTTTCGGGCGAAAGGACCTGGTGGATAGCGGTTGTTGAGTCGCTCCACAGGAAAATTTCCTGGACAGGAAATCCGAGCTCTTCCACAATTGTGGGAATGCGGAGACTTCCTTTGAGAAGCCCCATCATTTCCATACGTGGAATTGTTAGTGAATTTGCTTCACTAAACATCCAAGCGGTTTCACATTATTTCTGCTGAACAGCAGATTACTTTGCCACTCGCCTTCTGCAGATCTGCAGACCAGGTAAGCGCAAAATCCGTACGCGTCTGCGCTAGCGTCGCAGAACACGTGCAGGCGAGATTCCGCGATGGTTCCATCGCAAACTCGCCGCGGAATGCGGATTTCGGTCGTGGAAAAGTCGGCTGTCGCCTCTTTCCACGCCGCTTCCATGGGCTCAGGTACAGGTTGGTCCCAACCTTGATTACCTTCCCACACCTTTTGGACCACCAATTTGGCAGCCACTAGGACCGGACTGTTCAGTCCACAAGGGTCATAAATCGCCATAAGTTGCGACAGCATTTTACGGCGAGTGAGAGGGGTCCCCTCAGGTCACGTTTACGGGAGGGCTGAATAGCCGCTTCCGTCCCGTATGAAAGCGAAGGATCGACATCCTTCGGATGGAGACTGATTACCCAATCGTCCTCAATGCACTGCCAGGAAATTCCTTTTCTTAAGATTCCCGGTGTCAGCGCGGTCCTCGGGTAGGACCGATTCGTTGAACTCTCTCGAGTTACTAACGAATTCTCGAAGCTGCATCTTCGCGTACGCGCAGATTTGCTTCGATTCTCGGTATTTCAGAAGGGCTTCAGATACCGAGTCTGCCGTTAACATCACGTTGTCGACATAACAATTGAGGAGCATATCCCGTGCGACAGGACTGTATATTTCTGGAAGTGCTGCTCAAGCACCACTGCTAGTAGAAACGGGCTGATTTTTAGTCCGAACGGTACTCGAGTGAAGCGTACGTGCAGCAGGTTCTCGTCCGAGACTGGCTTATGCACGTCTTTGACCCAAAACCACCTCAAGAGATCTCTGTGAGGTGGATGGACCGAAACTTGCAGGAATGCTTTCGCGATATCGCTCAAGATGACAATCTTGGCGAACCTGCTACGTAGGAGGCATCCTACGATTTTAGGCAAGAGCACCGGGCCGCGTTGCAACTTGTCATTAAGGGAAGGTTTTCCCTTTGGATGGGCTGATGCGTCGTGAACCGGACGCACTTTTGTGGTTGAGGAGGTCTCCTTAACCACATCGTGATGCGCCAAATAATGGCACGTGTTCGGAGATTTAATCTCCTCCGGCGGGATCATTTCCGCCTCACCTCGGGCAATTAAGCCTTCGAGGTAATCCTTGTATTGTCCCAAGATCTTGGGACTTTTATGGAGCTTGCGAAACACGGCGTCTAATCGACCGCTTGTCGCCTGTTTTTGTTGTGGCAGCTCCAAATTGGAGGGTGGCTCCCCGGACGGGGTTTTAAATACGAGTGGTGCCTCGTAACGGCCGTCCTCATTAATTGCGGTCTCAGCGCGGACGCGCTGATAAACCATTTCATCGTCAGCTTTCGGTTTGGAGGACTCCATTCCGATCTGCTCGATGCGCCAAAACGAGTTAGCCACTTTATCCAGAGGGTCCTCTGATTCGGCTGACTTCGCATTAGCGTGGCAAGTGCGCGCAGTCGGGGCCGACTGCTACGTACCTACGTAGCCGTGACCGGCTAGCATGTAGCCGAGGTGTGATTTTATCACCTCAAAGCCACTAGGAACCCGGACGGGTTCCATGCGCTTAAAGTGGTGGAAATCTCCTCGACCGATGAGAATATCCACCTTTTGTTCGCTAGGAACAATGGCGAATTTATTGGCCTTCAAAGCGGGCAGGTCCCTGGCCAAAATGAAGACCGCTTCCATACTGGAAGTGACATCGTCGGACGTGTTCACGCCTAAGACCAGCGGCTTTCCATTGCGCAAATGGAAGCCTATGCGCGTTTTGAAACCGTCCATTTTGACCGGTTTCGTTTGGCCAAACGTGTGCACGATTAGCCCTGACGGTCTTAGCTTGATCAAGTTAAGTTCCTCCGCCAGTGAGCTATGAACATAGCTGTGTGTGGAACCGCTATCGAAGAAAGCGGTCGCTTCCACTTTTTTGCCCGTTTCCGGGACGAAACATGAGTGCGAACGCGCTCAAGGAGGCACGCGGTCTCGTCGCCGTTTTGTTTGTTTACGACGACGGAGCCGTTTGCTACTCCGTCTGAACTCTGTTCAGAGTCAGACGACTCCGATTCCGACTCTGAGTCCGTGAACACGGGCTCCGGTTCGGAGTCAAAGTCAGGCTCGGGTGAAACCACCGGCCTATAACGGTAATTGGGACAGTCCTCCGGTTTCAGAGTACTCATATAGACGTCGTAAGGGAAGGGACCTTCCTCTTCCGAGTCTTGTCCCGCATTAGTCGTCGGCTGATCAGCTGACTCACTAATTGACGCGTGCTCTTTCCGCGTCTCCTTCCTTGAGCTGCGCTCGAATTTGATCTTTCGCCCAGTCCTGGGTTTGCGGTCTTTTCCGCCGTTCGGCGGGGGAGAGCGGCGCCGCGCTTGTTTTGCACGCGGCCGTTCGGCCTCGTATTTTTTGCACAGCGCCATGTGGTGTCTGCCGTTATTGCAGAACTTGCACATGAGCGTGTGCCGGGCACATTGACCGCTATCCTGCTCCTTGCGGAGACAGCATTGGCAGAGTTCCATGGCCCGAACTCGTGCCCACCTCGTATCCGGATCCGGATATGAGGTGCATTGTGACGGCCAATGACCATTAGCCGGACAAAGCGCGCAGTAAGGACTGCTCCTTTCGCTTGTGCGCTGCGCTTTGGCGGGCGCAGCCGCATAGACCCTACCACGATCGTGGCGAGGTCTATTATTGTTACCGGAATTATTCCGGTGCCGATCAGGACCAGTTCTGGTCTGCAGCCGTGGCTCGACATTTGTCTGTTTATAGGACATGTCGTGCCATCGCAGATCTGCGATTCGACTGCGCAATGCTTTTAGCATTGCGACCAGCGTTTGGTCTTCCCGTTCGGGAATCTTGTGCTTGAGGTGATCAGTCATCAACCTCGCCGGAAGCTTGCGTAAGCATTTCGTTGTGTGGGCTGAGTGTGCACTCAGACCCACTTTTGTTTTCGATAGCTGAACCGCTATCGGGTAAGCCGCATCATGGAACGCTTGCAACCCGTCGGCTGTGTACTCAGGACTGGGTACACGCCGTAATTTCTGGAGCAGGTCTGCTACCATGAAATCTTCTGCGCCATATCGTTGGTCAAGAAACTCAAGGACATCCTTGTAGTTCTCGTCCGATGGCTCGAACAGGCTGCAAAGCTCCTTGGGATCACCTTGGAGGTGATCCATAAGGATCGTAAGCTTTTGCCAAGCTTGCATGGGAGGTTGAACAACCTCCACCATTTGGATGAAACGATCCCGAAATATGGGAAACGTTTTTGCTTCACCGCAGAATATTGGGCAATAATTCTTGCGGTACGGCATTTCAGAACTGTAAAGGAGAGGGCTTCGTGGAGCTATGGTTGCCTGTGTGGCATGCGACAATCGTGTCCCAGCATAACAAGGGACATCCTAAGAGTGCATCGCGATGACGCGGATCGGATCGGAGAGAGATCCGCGGCGCGAGCATCGTGGCCAGAGGTGATAACGCGCTCGCGAAAGGTCGTGAATGGAATTCGCGGCGTGAAGCATGATCTCGCTGAGCCGGGATGTTATGCTTAGCGGAGCCTACGCGCTAGTGGGAGCGCAAGTGGCAAACGTTCCTTCGAAGGGAGGAAAGAATAAAACGACGGAAGTGGCCGTGAACGGGATCAGTGGTGAACGGGACCAGTGTCGTGTGATCGGGAGCAGTGGATCATCGTCGTCACTAGCGGTGGACTAGGCATACGTCTTCGTGACGGCACTACGGCCTAGTCGGTATTCTTCTGTGTGCGTGTACGACTACTGTGTGAGCGTCAGGAGCACCTACGACTACGGGCCCACACGTACTTCCGCACAGGTAGCAGCCAATCCCGGAACAGGTGGGTGACGTTCTAATTGCAGTAGCATGCGAAAGGAAACCTATAGCGGCTTGTTGAGCGGTTCCTTTTCCGCTTACGCAGTGTTCAGTACGCACTTCGTGAGCGTATACCTTGAGAGTCACTTGTTTGATGTGATTATTGCATTGTCAGTTTGCTGCGATTCTAGCAGCTGGATTATTCAGCAGTCCGTTTTTTGGCTAAGCAGCGCAGATACGCACTCCGTGAGCGGACGGTTTAAGCCTCATACTTTTTCTGCGTTTACTGCTGATTATTACCCAGTAAGTCTTGCTGCGACACCAGCAGCTATGACCTATCCTAGTCGTCCATCCGCAGGCGTTGAGCGGACTAGGAAGGCTTGTCCTAGTAGGCGTTGTTCATTCACTTCCTCTTGATATAGGGTCCGTGAATCCAAGCTTGATACGCACTTCGTGAGAGCGTACCCTTTGAAGGTCGTACTTGCCTATGCGTCTTTCTTCGTGATTTTGCTGCGACCCTAGCAGCCGCAGCAGTTTATACGCAGGCATATGCTCTTCTAGCGGCGCTTCTCCTATTAGAGACACTGATGAAGCATTCTTGTGTCCTCTTAACCATATCCTAACAGACCTGCGTATGCTTCGTGAAAATACGCTAGCCACAGATGGCTCTATGTGAGACAGTTGCGCTGCGTGCAGCCGGGCCGGCTTGTATCTACCAGGCAGGCAGCAATGGTAGAAGTGCTTTTCCTAGCGCAATTGCAAATGCGATACTGGACTTTAGCCCTCGGTTTTCAGAACTGTACCTGAATACGGCAGGTGTTCATATGCAGGTAGTAGTTAGGCCTAGGTGGCGTTGCCTTCAAAGGCATTCATGTCTTATGCTACTCAGTGAACGTGGGCGCCTAGCAAGCCATGATTAGAGAACGGCATCTTCATGGACATTAATGTGCACTAAGCAGGCAGATGCGATTGAACAGTCAGCTACTAGGTGGTTATGAGTATAAAAGCAGCTTATGCTCCGTGATCGAGCGCTACGCATCCGATATCTAGCTGCAACAGCAGTAACAAACGACGGCTGACATTAACCCGTGTCCTTGCAAGTGACTGATATGACTATAAGACGCACTTAATGGAAGGCAGAGTACGCGCCTATTCTATGTGGTCCTAGGCCAAGTACTAACGTATGCGTTACATGTTCGTATTGCGCCTACGTGCTCTCCGCCGAGCTGCCTACCTAGCTGGTAGAACCATACTTGCATGTATTAGGTGCTAGTCAACAGGTACAAAAATGTACAGTCTTCGTGACATTGCTATACTGACGCCAGCTTCGTGAAGGCAGGGCCGAACCCGCATTGATGGTGCTCATATTCAGTGATCTGAATACTATCCTCTCACTTTATGGTGATTGAAAGCACCTAGCCCGTAGAGTGCGGAGTTTTGCCTTCTTTCTGTGGCTTGAATGGTGATGAAGACGAGCCTATGTGGCCCTCTAGGTGAGTACGAAGGATCGAGGCCTCAGAGCATCAGGTGACCCACCACGATCGCACTGCATGATAGTAGCAGTATATGTGCATATGCTTCGTGTCAAAATGCGCGGCCACATGCGGCATATCGGCCTGCATCCCACGCAGGCATTCAGTCGCTAAGCACATGGCATAGGCTTCGTGCACGTTGGCCATTCACAGCACGCCTTGGCGGTTTGCAGCTGCGTGAATAGCATGCCTCGTTGGTGTAGGATGGTGTGAAGGCCCATTTGCAGGCGTACGTAATCAAGGATTGTATGTGCCTCACTTCCTACCTGCTTCAAGGTAGGGCGTCGACTGCAATGCTTTGTGCTGGCATGTGAGAAAGTAGCGGTTGCTACAGCGCACGTACCGGCTATGCGTATCTAGGGGACGGTACATCACAGCCGTGCCATAGCGCGACACGGCATCCGGCAGTATGGTACGGCGCTACAGCCCGTAACTCAGGTGCGACTGCAAGCCAGTGGGTTAGTGACGTGGAACAGCACGAATGGAGTCAAGTTAAGGCAAGAGGATGACCCAGAAGCATTACAGTAAGCCAGTATGGAGTGATAGCTTTGGAAAAATTACGCAGTTAATGAGATGGGACTACAGAATCTTCACGCAGTGCGTCACGGAACGGATTGGGAACGGAAACCCAGTGAAACCGGAATCGGGCACGGGAACCCAGTAAAACCGGAATCGGGCACGGGAACCCAGTAAAACCGGACTCGGGCACGGGAACCCAGTAAAACCGGAATCGGGAACGGAAACCCAGGAGAACCGGAAGTGGACAAAAGGACCCAAGGAAGCAAGACGGAGTCGCACTCCGGAACTATTGTTGGCACAGTATACTTATCACCCGAGGTCCAGACAAGTGCACATGTCAAGAGACCGTAACGCAGTTCGCCAGAGCAACTCATTAACTATGTTTGCATACATCGAGGAGTGTCGAAAGCCAATCTTGGCCTCAAGCGGCTTGGACCCTCAAGTTGAACATAGGCAAAACCCTTCATCTACTGTGAAGCCTTGCCTGCAACTGGGTATAGCTAAGTGCCTGGTTTGAACCGCCTGTTCATGACGCAGTAGGTTCAATTCACCATCTTGCTACTGCCTTTCAACTAATGAGCAGCCTCGCCGTTTACCGCATAAAAGGGAGGTTAAGTATACTGTGTGCCGTCCAATGGAACATTGAACAAGTGATAGCGGGATGACGGCAACGATGCCGATACGCGCACGGCGCGGCGCTGCAAAGGCAGCGGGCCACATTGGGCGAATAATTGCTGCGAAGACAGCGGGTTACATTAGACGGTTAATTGCTGCAAAGACAGCGGGCCACAATGGGCGGGTAAATGCTGCAAAGTCAGCGGGCCATTTTGGGCAGATAATCATTGCAAAGACAGCGGGCCAAGATTGGGCGCACTAGAACTAGATTTACCGGAAACATGGCGCATTGTTGAAGTCTGTAGTTCCTGTTGATCAGTGATCAGGGTCATGATCGTGGCATACTGTAACTGCACTAGTCGGTCAAGGAGCAGCGTCGCTCCGGAATTCTTCGTTCTCAAAACACTGCGGCTCTCTTTCGCATCCGCATAACG
>JNEY01000144.1:195165-215622 GCA_020875895.1 Aphelenchus avenae | reverse complement strand
GGGGGGGGGGTCAGAAAATCGCTTTGTGAGTTCACATACTTACTGGACAGTCCCTCAGCTTCAGTGGACGTCCAATTCACATTTTTGCATGTAGCTTCGTGGCGTAGAAGCAACTAGAATTTAGCGCTTGCCGGCGCATTCCAAGGAATACTCGCCTGAAACGATTAAATCCGATCGTAGTGTGGCAGACGGCCTGAAGTAAAATGACAAAGTTAAGAATGTCGTTCACGACCGAAGATGATATCGACCAATCGTCGTCAGCTTTGTCAATAAGGTACGCGCAGAACGGGAACATAACTGGAAGTTGCTGCCAAATGACCGTCTAAATGCGACTCTACTACAAACGTGACGGATCCAAGCCCTCCTAAGTAAGAATTTGTGACAACTTGTGTAGGGCGATAAATGACCGTCACTAGCACATTTTGGCGTACCACCAGTTGATAGAACCCGGACCTCAGCATCATATCATTGCGTCGTGTGCTGAGGATGACGAATACGACGCTAAGATGCAAGAGCGTGAAGGGAACGTCCAGGCTTAGCAAGACCACAGTCCGCAGCGTTATCATATTAGAAAGATAGCGTCAAGACCACGTATGTGAGGAAACACATGTAGCAATGGGGGGGGGGGGGCTCCACTTCCTACTAGGTCAGATGTTTCTGTCAGGAATAGTACTCCTCACATCAAGGCTACGTGGCTCGCTTAATGGTGTGCTGCCTTGCTAGTCGAGCGCAGCAGGTATTTCGCACGTAAAGGGACCGCATTAAGATGATTTAAGATGTGTCGTCTAGACGCGGTCGCTAATCTCCTAAATGCGGCTATATCCTGCAGTGCGATGCACAATGTCGGTTGTCAGAAGTCACACAGCACTCGTCTTCTTGTTCTTGCGCTTGCCTCGCTCCGTTTGGGATCATACGAACAACCGTGTTTCATACTCTCTAGCCATAAGCTCCTGATAGAACCTATCCACTTGAAAGGCCAAGTGCCCTTGACAGTTTTCCAAGCCGGGACGGACGGTAATTTCGATTACAGTTATTAGCCAACATACTTCAGTCGAGATGCTTTATTGCGAAAAAATAACTTGAGCCAATGAGCAATTTTGAGAAGAGTAACGGGTTAATAAACGATCCTGTAAACTTTAAGCGTGGCCCTTCTTCTTGTTCTTCTTGTCCAACTTTTCCTGCTTCTTGACGGTGGTTCGCAGGCGATCCAGTTCCTCGGCTTGATTTCCGGACAGAGTTCGTTCAGCGTCAAGTTCCTGTGACACGGTTGCGAGACGAGCCTTCAGTGCTTCGTTTTCGGCTCTGACCGCGACTACTTCCTTCGGGCGAGCGTCATCCTTCGGTGAAGCGTTATCCGTCGGAGCTGGAACTAAGCCGTGATTTTCAGCTGGTAAATTGCATTACGACCACAGGTATAATACGTCAAAGCTGAGATTCTTTCCAAGATTTCTAAGCGAGTCTGAAGGCGGAAAACTAAACCGAAGCGAGTCCGAATTTCAAAATACATCGTCGAATTTCCGGCCACAGCCGACCAAGTCGAAAGTATGGTGCATTGCAGGCAATGCCGGTAAACTTGAGTAAAACGACGTTCAACTATGGGAACGATTCCGCCGACTACCGAGCCATTGCATCTACTCTTGCTTAGAAAGCTTCTCCTTAGGGACCAAATCCGCACAGTGGTAAATCGAAAATTACGTTGGTGACATGTGAGCATCACTTACCGGAAGCGGTGTTAGGGGCGTGGAGCCTGTGCTCGATGATCTTCAGTGCAGAATCGAGGTACTTCAGTGGCTTCCGCTTGATCTTGGTCTCTGAATATCTCGCATATTTTTTTGTGAAACGGGGGGGGGGACTTTATGGCACGCAAATAGACACGTAGATCCCTAACACGTACCGTTAGAAACGTGTCCCTTTGCGATGTTCTCTGCACGGGCCGCTGCCTTCGCCACTTCTGACCGAAGCTGCAGGAGCTCCGTCTCCAGCTTCTTGGCTAAACCACAGTGGAAATCAGATTATCAATCCAAAATGTAAAAACCCATGGCTTTTGCCCGATCCAGTTTATCATGCTCCCACTGCAGTTGCTTTTCGAGCTCGACGATTTTGTTCTTCGTCGTCTTTGTTTTTCGGAAATCCTGCTCGTTCAAGGCTTTCATTTCGTTCTGGTGAAGATGATCCTTCGCGCTGCACAACTTCTGGCAGTACTCGAGCCACCGGACGGCCGCTGCTTGCTTAGGACAGTCCATGACGCGCAGGACTTTGCATGCGTACTCGCTGAGCGCGTCGAAAAGTCCGCGTTCGTACTAAGGGTTTCATTGAAGGGAACTATGTTTTGTCTGCAAGAACTTACGGCATGTCCCATGCGCATCCATAGAGCTCGTCCACTGGGCAGAGTCATTTCGAACTGAGGTCCCACGTACGTACCGCCGCAACAGACGACCGTGGCATCGGTTATTTTAGGCTGTTTCCCGCTCTAAAAGCAAGCAATATGGCTTGCGCGGCTGGGGTCTGCGAAGTAGGTACTTAAAATGAGAAACTTCAGATTCGGAAGTAGTGCGCCAACTTCAGATATCGAAAATACGGACTTTTTTCGTAATTTGGGTCTTGTTTTGGATTCGCGTCCCCTGGGAGATTAGAAAGCGCTTATGAAGGTACTCTAGTTTCCGTCTGTAGAAGCCAACATCGGGTAAAATGAAAACAATATATACAGTATGCATATTTTCATTTTTTATTTTACTTAAAGATCGAGCGGTTGCATGGAGGGAGGGTACCGGAGGCAAAGCGTGGACTGTGACGCAAACTTAACACATCCGAAAACTAGAGTAACAGCCCTTATGAATAATACTTACCTCGAGGCACTCACTCAGCTCCTTCCCGAACATTCGGCATTCGGTGTTGTGTGCACAGCTGTCGTGGCACATTGTCGAAGCGGAAAAGAAGGTCAACTTTTTCAGAAAAAAAGCTAGGTAGCTTCTGATAAAAGCGATACTTTTTAGAGCTGACACGTGAGTTTTTATGCGGACAGGGTCCACATAAGGTTAATGATTGCTCTGTATGCATGCGTTCGTTAGCCTGCGCGCCAACTGAGGAGTACGGTTTAGCGTGCGCTGACCTGGGAACCTGCGACGGGCTACTTCGCCGTTGCCTACTGTTACACTGAGCAAAGTAGGATGCCGCCTACAGGCGCGCTCCTTGGACCGATTTTGGCTAACTCTATTTTCGGAAAACATAGTGTGCAATGGCCGACGTTTCTTCGCTTTTTGATTAACATGGTTCATTTTTTCTTGAGTTAGAGCCACAACATAGCTCTAGCCTTTTAAAACCACTATACGGCGAGTCTTGCATGGCCAAGACCAGCAAAGCGCTATGGCATACCTCTTATGCTTTATAGCTAGTAGGAATGCAGTCGAAGGAACTGATGACCAGAGTTGAACCTATTTTGATTCGTAGGATACAACATCTGAAAAGCGTACTCGACTTCCGTTACAACTTTCATGAGCGTGATGCTGACGGCTAATGGCAACACCGTTTGTCTCTTTCCCGATCGTCGTCGATGTAGGAAAACTACGTTTGCTGCTGGCTCTGCGGCGTTGCCCATGCGCTAATCGCGTTATTCGGTTTCGTCTTTCCTTTTAACTTAAAGGAGTGACTGTGGTTATAGTTTCTTTCTTCCGACGCACTAGAAGTTTGTAGAAGACGGTGCTCGTGATGGCGCCATCGATGGACAACGCGAATGTCGCATGCTCGCCGAGCACTTGTAACAGAGAGACTTTTGGAACGATCTAAATATGCCTTGCAACGCGCTCGCAAAGCCAGGGAGCCCTGGCACGGTTGTCCGGAACTTACGATAGACCAAATCAGTGCAGCTAAGCCAGGTACAATGCAGCATACGAGTTCCACCACTATTGTCATCTTGATTACTCGGTCGTTCTGAAATAAACGCTTTCGGTGAGCATCGTTGAAATCACGAGGTTTCTGCTTAATCCTATCCGAGACGGTGTAAATCAATTCATGGTCTTGTAAACTTTGGAAAAAATTGACGCCAAGCATTTATTTGTACGTTGCGCCAGTGCTTCGCTGTCAGAACTACAAATTCATTTTGCGTGAAAACTCCCAAACGACCGAAATTAGTCAACTGCCACAAGGAAACGAATATACATAAGCTGCCATACTCTGTTGCTGCACTCGAATACTTCCTAGCCGCGTGCTGACACTAGGTGAACCTTACAAAGCTAAAGCTTACCACGTTCACGGCTGCCGGAGATCGTTTGAGAAGAACCCAGAACACTATGCTTCCGATAAGTCCCGCAGAGCCGAAGACGGTCTTCATGTTCAGAATCAGGTACACACGGTATTTCGTCATTAGACATGACACTTGCATACAAGCGGCAGCTAAAAGCTTTTTGGTTTACACCAAGGTTGCTTGCGACTGTACTCATTTTCAGGCAGATTTTTTTGCTTCATTTCTAGGTATGGTTCAGCGTTTAAAGGTGGCTTTGTTTGCTCCCTCCAGAGATAATTTTCATTGATTTTCCCTTTCGTCAACTTCAAGAAAGGCTTGACTCATCAGCTATAACAGCGCATGTAGGGTTTGAAACGTTGACATTCGGAAAATCCTACTTTTCATGACTCTGTTTTCAAGTGTTTCGTATTTTTTTCAAGATTGTGCAGACCCTCAAAATTTACAGTCTTCGGATGAAAAAAATTTCAGTTAGAGCTTTGTATTACGCATTTCTTTGACCGGCATCGACTACCTTTCTCCTCGTCTATTGGCAACTCGACGACGCAGATGCCTACGCAAATGGCGAGGCAAGCAGCGATCACCATGAGCTCGACCACCAACATGATCTTCTTCGCGGCCGCGTGATATTTGTAGGTCCAAATGAGCGCGAAGCACCGCTCAAGCGTTAAGAAAAATAGTGCCACCGGCGCTAGACCGTAGTAGACGTCGATTCCGAGGCCGGTCCAAAAGAGCACGTACGGATTGTACCTGAAACCGGACGGTAAAGTGTGAGTTGAGAGTGGTACAATTGAGATTCGAGACCCGAGCCGGCTCTAGCCGACTAGGCCTGGAAAGGTCCAAATCAAAATTTGTTTACTTCTGCAAATTTTTCGGTCCTTCACGGTGATTTTCACATTGTTTACGGGAGAATCGCTTCCTTCGGCATCGGGAACAACCGAGCCCCGAGCGTTTTTTCTTTCAGTCTCATGGCAAAAACCAAGTACCGCCCAAACGGAAGTCATTCGATGAGGTACTCGTTGGCTAGAAGCGCCAAATGCTCACTTCGAGTCCGGACCCCTGAAGAGGAGGACGCAGTAGAGATGGTACGTATACGAATACAAGCAGTTCAGAAAGTGGCACCAGATAAGGGCCCAGAGTGTCGGAGAGAGCGACGACTTCATCGCTAATTTTCGCGTGATCGCAGGCAGGATAAGTGTCGCCAGAATACTGATAGTTAGTGATTTGCATATCAGACAAATAATGTTTTCGATAAACCGCAAGTAGACGAGGTAGAGGCTGTCGGCCATTAAAGGACTGCCACGGCGAAGCGACTGAAGCCGGAACTCGCTCTGTCGAGCACCGTTACTAAACCGATGGCGCGGAATTCTCGTCACCAGTCTTCCGACGCTTCAGCTTCATTTTACACCTGATTTCGTGATAGTACGCTATAAAAATGCATTGGTAGGTACAAAGCGCCAATGCTGACGCACCTTGTCGGTGGTTCGTCGTTCACGATACATACTTCAAACGGCAGGCGAGGTACAGAATAAAACGAGTTGGATCTCGCCAAGCGATGCTACGTCAATCTGTCTGAAATTTTGCAAAAACTGGACAAGTACAGGCAACAATCGGACATTTACTTCCGATAGTTTACTTGAAAGAATGTCGAAATGCGGCAGTATTTATTAAGTGCTTCAGATTTGCTAACTGTCATCCGGCCTCGGCACAAAGGATGCGTAGTCTAATCAAAAGATCAATCAAAGGCACAAGAGAGCCAACTGCGCCTTGCTCTTCGTCCACTGATTTCTCGTGTTCTTCTCGTAGCAATTGTATCGCTTCGATTCCATATGACTTTGTCTACCGTCTCTGCTAGCGCACACATCCGTCGATAGCGGGGCGGGGGGGGGGGTTGCATGAATAACCTGCATATAGCGTTCACTTCTGATTAGGCGGGGACAAACGCTACGTGCGTGCTGCTAAGCTACGCCTGTGATTTCGCTTCAATGCACGCGGCAGTGCTTTTGAACTGATGCGGGGACTCTAGAATGCATACAACCGCAGGGTGAATAGTTCGGTTCTATGACAGCCTGAGAAGCAAAACGGAATAGCATGTGTCAACGAAGAAATGTACTTACCTGATACAAGCATCCCCTGATATCGGTGCCTGCTGCGCGCAGGGCGACCCGGACGCTAGTTACCCTTAAGCGCGCAAAATTAAGCTGCTACTTGGAGTCCATCAATGTTTATGTCCTTGAGAGACCAAGGTCGACAATTAGCCCGTACTTTTGCACTTTCCGAACCGGTTTTGGGCGCCCGTAAGATGCGAGTTGACGGCTGTAAACAAGGAAGCACCCATAGCGTCGCGGTTTTTAATTATCGCTTGACAAATACGAACTGGCTGCTGTGCCTGAAGTGCTGGAAGGCTTTTCTAATACCTACATGATTTGTGCGTTTTTAAGTAAACTTTAGCATTCTGCAGTTTGCCTGTTGCAAAAACGCTTGACAGATTGCTGAACGGAGCATTTAGAGACCTCCACGGTACTGAATTATTTCCATTCCATTGATGCAACGACGACGCGGCGTCTTCCGGGTATGTTTCCGTTAAGGAGCCGGTTAGCAGGATGCTCTTAGAGAAATCCTCACGTGCAGCGACCGCACGTTTCAAGCGACGTATTATCTTTACAGGATCGCGACACATTGGACTGTTGTCAGCTGGTTTCACGCCGCCATCGACGCTTCATCGATGCTCATATCAATGAATTTTGCTTCCGCAGAGTTCACAAAGCCTCTCTCAAAGAAACGAGCGGGTCTTTCACGGTCTCTATCAACCGAAACGCAAATGCATACGACCAGCTCTGGCAGAGGAGATGTCCCAGCGGAGGGCCTGGGACGCTTAACTATGCGCAAGCGCCCAGTGGTAAGCTCCCATTTTAACAGCAAAAAAACGATTACAAACTTTTTGAAACGACGCCTCGTTTTTTCAAAAGGCGGGAAAACAGGGCGTTGTTCGGTCAACAATGGAAAAATTGGAAAAAAATCTTTCAAATATTTTAATAACTTCGCTTGCCAGTTTAGCAGTACACTTGGATATGGGTACGATTGACCGCACAGCATATCAAGAAACTCCCCACGTTCCCCGTTACACTCTTTTAAGCTTATCAATACGCTGCAAAGTCCTTTAGGCGATTTTCTGCTTAGAAATTACCGACGAAGAACGCGAAGCGATGCGCATCGACAAAGAAAACACGCGAACTTTCGTCACCAACGACTTGCTGGTGGCTCTAGAGCTCTTGTTCCGAAGGCTGCGCCATTCGATCGTAGTCGAGCTGATGTCCTTCGACATTGGCATTGGCCTTAATGAGTCGACCCGTCCTTTCGTACAAAGCGAAGCTGACGGTTTCGACGTACGCGTTCATGGGACTATGTTGGTAAGTGGTGATGTCTCTTAGCCCTGGCTCTAAGCCCATGAGTTGTACTTCTAAAGGAAAAAGTAAAGCTTTCTAGGCATATTAGTAGAAGGCAAGCAACAGCGGCGGAGAATCGGCCGGGTGAGGCATATCTGTCACGGTGCCTAGTACAAACCAAAGAGGCTGGGTGGCCGTGCTGGATGCGGTAGGCATTCACACAGCTCCGGAAAAAACTTTTCTTTGCTAAAATAGTCACGGGCCGGTTTACGAGACTGATCGCTTAGTATTTTTAAATCCGCTGGTCAGTTCAGTTTACGCTTCGAGATGGGCCTGCGCTGCCCTCTGCCCTACCTCTGCTTGGCACTTTCCGAGACGTGAAGAAGCTAAGTGCCAGACTCTGTGGCGCCGCGTGCACTGCACTCACGGATCGATTTCTCGCGGATCTCGCAAGGCCGGAATTTTCCTCATTGGTTCTCGTGAGTCACGACTTGTCGCCTCAAGTCGCAGAAGACGGGATTTTCGCCTTCTGTTTCCGGAAAGGTAGGCGCTTTTCACACTTTCTGTCGATTCATGGCACTAGCTGTTTAGTCCACTTGGAAGCCGAGTGCACAGTTCTACGACTTGCGGGACCCTCGACAACAGAAAGCTTCTTGAAGGCACTCGCAGAGGTATGCGCACGTTTCCACCGGAACCCGTTTGGCATGTCCCCTCAAGCTTGTTCACATTTTTTCGTAACAAGCCCCCCCCCCCCACCCCGTATCATTACGAGAAGAAGGCGGCCGCTTCGCGGCCGCACTGCTAGGAATATATATATATATATATAATGCTGAAAAGACGCTACACCATGCAGTGAGAACGTCCCCGTAGACTGAGAGGACGCTTCCCCAGGCTGATAGGACGCCTCCCAAGGCTGATGGTTACATGTCCATAGACTGAGTGGACGCTTTCCTAAGCTCATAGGACGTCTCCCTAGACGCCTGAGGAGACGCTTCTCTAGAGGCGGATAGGACGTCTCCATAGATTGCGTGCACGCTTCCCTAAGCTGAGAGTACGCCTCCCTAGACTGAGTCGACGCCGCCCTATGCTCATAGGACGTCTCCCTAGACTGAGTGGACGCTGCCTAGGATGACAGGACGTCTCCCTAGACGGAGAGGCCCCTCCCTAGGCTCATAGGACGCCTCCCTAAACAGAGTAGGCGCCTCTCTAGGCTCGTAGGACGTCTACCTTAACATAGCGGACGCCTCCACACGTTTAAAGGACGCTTCTCTAGACTGACAGTACGTCTTCGTAGACTGAGGGGACGCCTTTCAAGAGGCGGTTAGGACGTCTCCATAGACTGCGTGGACGCCTGTATAGGCTCATATGACGCCTCCCTAGACTACGTGGACGCTGCCTAGGCTCATAGTACGTCTCCCATGACTGAGGCACGCCGTCCTATTCTCATAGGACGTCTCCCTAGACTGAGGGGACGCCTCCCTAGACGTAGGCTGATAGGACGTCACCCAAGACTGAGAGAACGCTTCCCTAGGATGATCGGACGTCTTCCTAGACTGAGTGGGCGCCTCCATAATGTTAGACGACGTCTCTCTTGACTGATTGCACGCCATCCTATTCTCATAGGACGTCTCCCTAGACTGAGCGGACGCCTCCCTAGGCTCATAGAACGCCGCCCTAGGCTCACTGGACGCCTCACTAGACTGCGTGGACGCCTCTCAAGATTCATAGGACGTCTCCATGACAGAGTGAACACCATTCTATTCTCATAGGACGTCTCCTTTGACTGAGGGGACGCCTACTTAAGCATAGGCTGATAGGACGTCACCCTAGACATAGAGAACGCCTCGCTGGGATGATAAGATGTCTCCCTAGACTAAGGGACGATTCCCACGGTTCATAGTACGTCTTCATGACTAAGTGCACGCGGTCCTAATTCTCATAGGACGCCTCCCTAGACTGAGGGGACGCCTCCCTAGGCCTAGGTTGATAGGACGTCACCCAAGACTGAGAGAACGCTTCCCTGGGATTATAGGACATCTCCTTAGAAGTTACGCGAAATTGAGCGGACGCCTTTCCTAGGCTGGGAGGACATCTGCAACGCCTCCCTAGGCCGCTAGAATGCCTTCCTAGGCTGATAGAATGCTTTCCTAGGCTGCTAAGGTGTCCCCCCCAAGGCTGCTAGAATGCCTACGCAAGCTGCTAGAATGCCTCCCTAGGCAGATTTGACGTCTTCGTATACCGCCATAACGCCTTCCCAGGCTCCTAGAACGCCTTCTTAGACCGCTAGAACGCCTTCTTAGGCGGATAGAGCGCCTTCCTTGGCTGCTCGAATTCTCGGAGCAACTCCCTCTTAGAATAGTTGCCATGCGAATGAACCCCTATGAAAAATGGTGTCATTTTCGGATTCCATGTGGGCGCAACACTCCTAGGGCGAACAATCTCGGCTCAGGTCCTTCTTTGAATTTTTGACCATATATGGTCATGGTTATGGGCGTTAACGTAAAACTTTTCTCACTTTGGGACTCAGCGTTGTCAAAAACCCCCGGAGGCTAAATATCTCGGCTCAATTTCGTCTTTGAATTCCTGAACATATATGGGCATAGTTATATATGGGCATAGTTAT
Organism: Aphelenchus avenae; assembly: GCA_020875895.1. NCBI lineage: Eukaryota > Metazoa > Nematoda > Chromadorea > Rhabditida > Aphelenchidae > Aphelenchus > Aphelenchus avenae. The sequence goes on along the minus strand of JNEY01000144.1, from coordinate 205,376 downwards.
GGCGCCCTACGAAAAAACTGATGTTATTCTCGGATTCAGCGTGGTCGAAAACCCCCGAGGGCTTAAAATCTCGGCTCAACTCCGTCTTTGAACTTTTGACCATATATGGGCATAGTTATGGCGCCCGATCGCCAAGCAGATACGATTTTCGTAATCAGCGTTGTCGAAAACCCCCGGGGGCAAAAAATCTCGGCTCAAAACGCCCTAACAAAAAATCAACAGACAAACTGCTCCCGATTAGTATATTTGATTGTTGCATTCATAATTAATCGACGTGGCGTAAAATAGGGCTGTTCACTTCTGGAAATCAAACCGAGACCGAGACTAAGAAAATCAACCGAGACCTCCAAAATGGACCTAGAGTCTCGGAAAACCGAGACCGAGACTTCAACCAATTTTACTCTGCTTCGTCGTGGGTAGCGGTAGGGTTGTAACGGTAGGGGAATAGCTTTCATGACCTACACTATGTATGGTAGTCGTTAAATAATGCCCGCCAAGGCGGCGCCAACAAAATTTTGGTGAAAAAATGGCCGTATAGCGAAAAATTTTCGCTGGCGGCGCCTACCGGCGCAATCTCTAATCGATTTAGTGCCGGTTTTTCAACCGAGACCTAGACGACCAAAATGGACCGATAATCTCGGAAAACCGAGGCCCGATCCCAGCCCTGGCGTAAAATTTCCTTCGGTATTTTGGCTAGCTATTGCAGAAAATCGCAATTTTCTTTTTTTGCAATTTGATATGGCTGGTTCGAGCATGCCTGGGGAGGGTTCAGCGAATCGACTCCGGTTCGAACCGTTAACATCTCTACCTGTGAGATGGGGTGGCTACATGTCGGGAAAGGGACGCTCAGCCGAAATTAGAACCTGATTTAACCTCGGCCTAGCAGACTCAAGTGTACTAGTCCGATTTCAGAAATGCCTCGTGGCGGAGAGCCAAAAGGTCTCATTGAGCCTCACGAATGTAGCGTGGCGCGATCGCAGCTTAATTAAGCAGCTCCTGAAGATGAAGGTTGACGGCCCAGAATCTTCGAGCTTCATCATCCCGGGAAAAGAAGGTGTCAAGTTCGAGATTATGAACACCCGCAGCTACTTGTACTTGTCGCCGGCGAACCACACGGACCGCAGCTGGAACCCGATCATCCGCGACGTTCCAGACACGCCCAACTCTCGCATGGACCAAGTACTCTTGGATTTATTTCCGGATTAGGATGCTTTATCGAAATGCATTACGACAGTCTTTCATACAGGAATGACTGACCGTTCTGCGCTCTGAGACATCACTATAAAAAGGCTGCATTGAAGGGACGACTTTCCTTAACGAAGTTACGTGTTTAATGGGGGTGTTCCGTGGACACGGCAAAGCGGCCCTCCGGCGTATATCTCGGGCAGATTACATGGCGAAAAATCCTTTTAACGACCTCGTGTGTCACTGCGCCTTGCAGTAACTTTGACTGGTCTCTCTCGTAGTAAGAAAGGTGATAACATTAGTAGGACAACGGAATGTGTGGTAAACCGATGCTTCGGTAGCTCCATAAGAACAAACAAAACAAAACACCGCCTGAAAACCGAGGTAAACCCGCAACGCTTTCGCGCATGCGAATCATCGCTGTGTTCATTCATCCTAAAGTAATTTCCATTTCACCAAACATTTCCCACATCAGCCCTTCTTCCGCGCCATTCGATTTTTAGCCACGCAGTTGATGGTAATTGATGGCGGCTATTTACGCGTCGTTCTACGCACAGTCTCGTGCTACGATCGGTTAAACACTCTCAGGTGTTTTCGACCGATCTCTTCGCGTTGGCCACCGCAGATCAATATCGGAAATTTTGACGTTCTCGAGTGTTTCCAGCGGAGACACACCGGCTTGCCGCCGCGCAACAATTATGCGCCAGCGGTTGCCTCTTCCTCAGATGACGAATTTATGGATCGTATGCTTTTTGCTGGGCCATTTGCTGTCTCATTGCGCAAAGTGGTTTCCGCCTTAGAATGGAAAAAATCCACATGATCAGTGCGGCATTTTTCTGCCCATAGCAAAGAACTCTCAGTTCAAGAAACGTTGCCTTTGGCTGGGCAAAAATAGCACTGATATACTTGCGCGTCTAACGACTGCCTTCGGCTTCTCGTGAGGACGCTAATAAGGTTTCTCCCACTCCCACAAATTATTGCTTGCTTCTCCGACTTTGTTTCCCAGACAACAACATACGAGCATGTTCCTGACAACTGGTGGCAAACGCCGCTTTAGGGAAAAATGGAAGCACTCTAGTGTCTTATTGTCCTTGTAGATCGAATCCATTGTCAAAGAAAATTCAGAAGGCATTTGTCTTCGGCATGATCCGCGTTTGTTCTGCTTAGATCGCAAAACTTTCTTATGCATTGCGACATGTGCAAGCGGTCAAATGCATAGACCTTTGTGAAAATGTGAACTTAGCTGCCGGAGTGCTTTTCCATTGAGTAGCTTTCCCCATTAGCGAAATTCTCTTCTAAGATCCTCTTATTTCGCAGATGCCGCAAGTAGAGCTGTGGACATTCCAGTCAGCCCATTTTCCTACTTTCGCAATGCGATTGCGTCTCTCTTAATGAAGAAACGGGCGAAACGCTCGGCTTGCGGGTCACATAATTTTATGCGCTGATTCACGTTCCATTCGGCTGGTTCGCATCATTCTCCGGGTGGGCGGCTAGGGGCGTCGGTTCAACGCGTGCAATCGACCCGACCGACGGCTCCGTCGGTCCGTCGATGGCGAGTGTTTTTGTTTACGCGTTCCTCGCGCGGACGGGCGGGATGGAGAGGCTTCCTCAGCTGCATAATTCCCGGTCCTTGGTGTTGTTGACATCACCGATTAAGCGATCAGTTATCGTCGCATTGATTTATTGCGCTCAATGTTTGCTCAACAAAGCTTTGCAGCTACCGTTGGTTGTTTCTGGCAATTCTTCCGAGTTAAATGTATATGCGTTTAGCAGCTAACAATCGCGTGAAATACGCACATCACTGACCCTGAACCAACACTACTCTGGCGAAGAACATTTTCTCTGCTTGAGAATGACTCGGGACAATCGCGACGTTATTGCTGTGCTCACCTTCATTCTACTCTGCTTCTCGTTAAGGTAAGTAGGTGCTTTCTATGTACTTGTTCGCTTGTGTCAGTGAAGATTTAATTCACTTATTGACACTTCGGCGAAAGGAAATGTTCATCAACGTTATCGAAATACCCAAACAATAATGTCTAATCGTCATTTGCAAGTCAACTCGGTCCATTATACAAATTGGTTCTAAAATTGTTGCCCCTTTGAATCATAACGTTCTTCACCAACGATACCAAGAAGGTTCCCGGCTAACGACTCCTGTCGTTTTAGCGTCAGTCAGACGGACTCCTTCCTAATGCTCGTCTCCGTTGATCGTTCTCTATTCGAAAACGGCGATCCTGTTCGCTACCGGTCCGTGGTAAGCGATCCGTTTGCCCATTCTTTCTTTCACATGGCGCTGCTCTAGGACCTCGACAAGAGACTAGCGATGCTTACCGCGCAGATGAACGTCGGATGCAGGAAGCTGAAGCAAGTGAGCGGTAAGTGATGCAAGCGCACTATTGCAAAGGACTGCGCAATTTGGCCGTGACTGATCCGCTTCAGCCGGTGGCCCTACTCTTCCGGTTGCTCAGTACGTGCAGGAGCCGTACAGCTCCTTCTTGAAGAACGGCGAGTGGCTCGACAAGGTCTACCGGAAGTACATCGCCGTCATTCAAGAGCTATTCGCTGCCGACAACATGGACGCCAGCAGGGCGAAAAACGAAGCCATTACAAAGGTTAGTTCGTTGTCAGAGCTTTGCTATAGGCTAAGGAAAGGCAATATGCCAAGACTCGGCAGTTTTTTACTACATGTCTTTGGTCCTTCTGCTATTAGTGATGGCCGTCGAGTACCTGGCGCACACCTCACGTTGTTAGGACCGCTAAAAGTTGCACATTGTGTCATATGTTGCTTAAAAATTGCTTAAGATCATCGACACTATTTCATTAATTCGCGATTTTTTGCGATTGATATTTTAAGCGTTTAGCAACTTATGCGGCGACCAAAGTTCAAAAGGGTGCCCTTTGGCCCTGCGCGTTCTTGGCCTGATACTGCTACCCGAAAACGTCGGAGGAGCCACGATGTCCTTCGACAAGTCATACTTATTAGCAATACTTTAGGCCATACGCCGTGTGTTCGAGCAAGCCGGGGTGGACAAGAACGTCGGTGGACGAATCAACGTTTCAGGATGCACTGACAACGGCGACCTCGTGCTCGAGATTCTCGTCGACCCGAAGCTTCGGCATGAAGAGGTTAGGGTCCTTTGTACTTTGCCTGAACGGCACAAAGGAAATTTTCGCCAAATTCGAGGCTTCAAGCATAGACTTCTCAAATCATGTGACGTTAACTTAGTGCACAGCAAGATACGTTAGTGTGAGAAAGTGTGCGCCGTACTCAGTGCGGTACTGACCTCTCTGTACCGTACTCCGGTAGAGTACGGAGGAGTACGCGAGTGCATAGAAAATCGATTGGTAAACATTCAGCTTTTGTCTAATTTTGTCCGGTTTTGGGCCTTTTTCGCATTAAAACGGTACGTCATATGGGCCCGTTTTCATGCCTTACCCGTATTGTACTCCGTGCCGTACTGAACCCCACCATGCTATACTCTGCGCCGTAAGTACGGCAAAACGGTACGGCACGCCTTTATTATTTTCGTCCTCCGTCAACTAATACACATACTCTCATTCGTAGACCACCCCGACTACCACCAAAGCGCCGCTCAGGCCGTCGGTCGATACCCAGCCAACGGTCATGCCCGTCCGCACCACTTCTGCGACGCCGTCCACTACCCGAAGCACTGCGACGCCGCCAGCGCTGCTTGTTGAAGTACGTCTGTTTCTTCCGTTCTCATACCTCTAAATCTGCGCTTTCCTAGGCGGTTCCTGCGCCCGAGTCCCTCGTTGAGGAACGCCTTTACGCGATGCCCCAGTCGTCGTTCGTGGAGAATCCGCGTCGGCAACCGGTGCCTCCCACCTTCCTCATGCCGCGTCGCGTGCCACTGGAGCCTTTCCAGGAACAACCTCTCCTGGTGACTAGCTCAATGTCCCCGGTACGCCACGAGGGCCTGGCGGCGCCGCAAGAAGAGCGTCCGTCTCCTGTGCTTGTAAGTTACCATGAGGACTTTGGCTTATGGGCACGTGTTGCTGGGTCAGGGCCAAGCCTTTTAATGCGACGGTTATTCGCGTTTTAAATTCGGGTCCCTCATTTCGAAACGGGCCTTACTAGAATTTTATTAAAATCCGTTTCTGACGTTGCGGTGGTCCTGTCGCAATGTCGTCTTTTTGCGTCAAATGTTGCGATCAAAAGTGAAGTATGTCGTAGGAGAAAGAGGAAATCGACCAATGAGCTTACGATGAAGAGCAATATCGGATTGGCGATGCACAACTCCTTTTCCTGGCTTTCCAAATTTGGGAAAGGAACTTACTGTTCAAAGCTTGTTTGTCGAAGTCATTTGACGATTAGCGGAAGCCTAACTCAAAGATGCTCAGTCTGATGCCAAAAACTCAACTTGAGCATGTAGTTCGAAACCCTTACAAGTTCCAAAAATTATGGAGAATGCGCTTGCTTCCGCTCCTTACGTGACTATCTTACGTTTTAGGACCAATCGCCAGTGATCGACATCGACGACACCTCTGGCCTTCAGAAAATCGACAAGAGCAAGCTAGCCGGCGCTGGCTTAACGCTTGGGAACCTGATCTTTTGGATCGTAGTCGCCGTGTTCGGATCGCTCGTACTGATGTGCGTCTACAACTGCTGCGCGGCCTGCTTCCGACTGCAGAAGGACGGAAGGAGGAGGAAGAAGGTAGGATTCTACAAGTAGATCCACTCAAGGCAACATACCTTGGTCAGTTTTTGACGGATTTTGGCCAAGTCAGTCCAGAAATACGGCGGCTAGGTAAGATTCGAGAGCTCCAAACTCTCTGCTTAAGCCTGTTAAACAAAATAAATTCGGCATTGTAGAAGAAGTACGGTACTGGCCAATGCCTGAAGTGCCAAAGCATATTTTGACGTCGGCCTAGGGCATATGCCGGAACATACCTAGGCATCGGGTCCCCTATGTCCAGTCGTCACCCTTCCAACGCCGTTCTCGCGTCTCCATTGGTTTGGGCGCGGACAGACGACTACCACAAACAGGCGGTTAGGATTTGGACGAACAAAGCAGCAGGACTAAAGCATACCTGTTTTTTTTAACAAAACTTAGCGGCTTCGGGTAAATCACAAACCAGGTCACTGCAGGCCTGTCCTAGTTTTGTTTACAAAAACGAAATAAGTTGTAAGCAAAGTAAGTGACTGACGACCCTTGATGAACTGCTTCGTTTCCAGAAGAGCCAAGTCGTGGACATCGAGGACGCGCCCTTGAAGGACGACTCGCAAAAGGATCGTCACGAGAGCGACGTCTCGAACGAGTACGCGGAGTATCAGTCGGCGCCTACCGACGTGATCGAAGAACGGCCTTAGCTGGATTAGCGCCCACCGTATTATGCTCAATCGATCTCATACTCGCCCAGATATATCAGGGATATCGCTGTGTATGTAACCAGAACTTTGGTTATCGTTATCGCTCTTTCTCTAACAAGAAGTCATTCATTACCCCACCTAGCAAGCTTGACAAGCTTGACGTGAAGATAGTGGCGGTTAGCAGGGTTAGTTGGACATACAAATGCGGGCATGCGTAGGTTTGAGGTCAGGTCAGGGCTACCATGACCTGGTCTGCAGGTCGAGTCAGGCCTTTCGCCCTGATGCCCTGACTCGGATCTTCTTTGCCCTTACCTGCAGGGATGCCCTGAAATTTAGACTTGGTCTGTTGCCCCGTCGAAGCTAATGGAGGACATTGCTGCATGATTTTATGCACTCGAAAAAGCAGGCATTGCACACGTAGCGCAACAATATGCATGTATAAGCTCCGACCAACAATGTGGCCGTACTCCTTACTTATCCCAACGGACTCCGAATGATAAGATCGCTACCCCCAATTGTGAGACCTGACTTGCAGGGCATGTCCTGATACTTGACCTGACTTGATGCCCTAAGCTCCTCTTAGACCTCAACCCTAGTCATGCTTACCAAGCGGTACCGCATGTAGAATCACACAGTGGGCAGAGTTAAAAGAATTCGTTTGATCCGGACGAGGTTATGGTTTTCAGTATTAGGGTTCGTGTTTGCATACTTCCTGTTTTACCATCCCTGCCAGCCATCCTTCCATGCCTTGAGGGCGTGTGCCAACGCGTATAACATAGAACATGCTGGCCGTAAAAAGTGTTCACCAGTAAGTCTGCTCGATCTTATTTTAACGCGTCAGGGAGTCCCATATCCTCCGATAATCTGGAAGACCCCCGCTAGCGTCGCTATTTACGCATTTGACAGGCTAGGAAAGAACTGTTTATTTCGTGGCTCACAATGTTTGATATGATTTGGGTGGGGGAACCATGAAAGGCTGCACACGTCTAGTGTCAGTCATGTCGAAGAACAACACGCGCTTTATACGGTTGCGGGCGGACAGTCAGCGACGGTTCCTTTGCGACCGACGGAGGCTTGAGAGGGTCCACGGGAAAAACCTGAAGGCACATATGCTCCAACAACCTTGTTTAAAAGACTCAGTTAACTTACCCTAAACTGGTTGAATATATTTGCGGCGAAGAGGAACAACTCCATGCGAGCTAGGCTCTCGCCGGGGCACTGACGCTTGCCCAAAGAGAAGGGAATCAGTTCGTCGACCTTCTTGAGATGCCCGTTCTCATCGAGGAATCGCTCGGGTTTGAAACGGTGAGGTTCGGGAAACACCTGGAATCGTTGCTTGACCTTGAGCCTGCAACGCCTACTCAAAAGGGATGGACCGACTAAAAATTGTGGCGCGGGGGAGGGGGGGGGGGGCTCAACCGCTCTTCATAGAGCCACTATGCGAAGGTGAGCGGATCTGGACAGTTGACCACGTGGACACAAGTAAGCTACCTACACGGTTAAAACAGCGGAGCAGCGCCAATTGTCACCAAATTTGCCAAATTTCGCCTTAAATTTTCCGACGGTTTCGCCGTTGACGACCCGTCTCCACCTTTCGGATCTGGATCTGTTTCAAACTTACCATCGATGCCTACCCGAAGAACCACCTGTAAACAGGGTTGCATGGTTGTACTAGGCGATTCGGTGCGTAACGATTGCGGGAGAAAAGCCGATGAGGCGGGGCGAGGGAGAGGCAGAGCCTAACCGCGAGGGTATTCACGAGGGGTGCTGTCAAAAAATGCCCTGAACGCGCTTTCTGGACAGCCCAAAATGTACGCTGTAATATGCCTTGCCATGGTCGGACGCTCAGTAGCCGACCGACATACCTTCTCATCGTAGAGAACGCATGCGATTTGCGGATCGATGCGGGTTCCCTCGGGTATTAGCATTCCGTTGACGTTGACGTCGCGCATTGTTTTGTGGTGGAGGTTCTGCGGCAACAAGTTCGAAAGGCGCTGGGTCTCCTGAAGCGGCCGCTAATCTTACGCGATACAAGTGCCCTTACGTTTACGACCGCTTGGACGTAAGGAAGCCTTGACCGATCCGCCAGCGTAATTTGCCGCTCGCTGCCGACGACTGCATCAAGCTCGGCGTGCATCCTACACTGGGATTCCTGGTCCAACATGAGGTAGAGTACCATAAACGCGAGGCTGTTGCTCGTCGTCTCCAGACCACCGGTCCAGAGATCGATGCAGAGACTTCGAAGAGAGTCGTCTCTAAAAAAAAACAGCGTAATCAGTAAGTACCCGTGAAGGCCGTCAAGTCCGGGGAACCCGCCTGCTGGGAGGTAGGTCTGGAGCAGCACGGGATGAGAACGGCGTTTAAAACCCGTTTTTAACACTTCTATATGTTTGAAATTATTTCAGATTTAATTATAAAAAACACACATTTCGTCGTTCGGCACTAGGGCTGAAGAAACTTCGGCTTCGATCTTCGGCGTTTGTTTGCTTCGGTCTTTGGCTTCGGTTTCAAAATTTACCTTCGCTTCGGCTTCGGTCCCGGGTCTGAGGGAACCCCAGCCCTAGCCGGCACCAAACTATAACAAGGAACGCTCAGTAATAGTGCTCGGTGCTTGAAAACTGAGATACCCAGAATGGAGCGGATCGAAGCGGAAAGAATGGGCCATTTGAGAATGGAACGGGAGAAAAATTTAGCGGCCGAACGGAACGAGAACGGCAAGCCATGTCGGAACTTTCCACATAGGAGCCAACGAGTGAGGCGAATCCCCAAGGAACCCAATATTCGAATCCAGCCCTGCAAAAGGTCTCTTCAAGAAGAGTCCCTTCGTACCTGAACAAGTGCCAAGTGTTGTCGTGCGAGGAGTTCTTCTCCTCGTGACGCCGCTTAGCCCTGAAGTAGCTCCCAACGAAAGGCAGGGTCTCGTCGCTGTGCGCCTCATCGTTCGCTTCAAAGCGCTTCTAATATTCGGCAATCTCAGTGTCGATGAAGGCCATAATCTTGTCGTTGATGTCCTTTAAACGTTTGATGCTGGTACGGAACACCGGTAGGTGTCTCAGGAAAGGCCAGGACATGCACATCTGCGAGAGCGGTAGCGCGCCCATCGCCATGTTGGCGTCCATCTGATGCTTGATGAAGTGGAAGTCTGCTTCACGTCCCTGAAAAAGACCCATGATAAATTTATTGGGAATACTCCGCCATGATGTTCACCTCCGAAAAGCGGTGTCCAAAGAGGAACTGGCCGATGACCGAGCCGACGCCCAGGTCGAAGTGCTCGATGAAGTTGTGGCCGTCTACGCCTGATTTCACGTCAGCTCGAATGCGGTCGATAACGGTCTGTACTTCCAGAAGAATCTGCAAATTATCGCTCGATCCCGACGTATGAATAGATGGAGCCCGTCATAGCAAGATTAGCCAAAGTCTAGCGGTTTTTGGCAAGTACTATCCGAAGATGAGCAGCAAACTACGTTAACTGCTATTTCAAGTCATATTTTAATGACCCTTCGTTTCGTATTTCCACTTAGCGCCCCTCCCCCCCCAAAAAAATGTGTACTACTTTGGATATCGAGCAGTGTTTTGACTTGGTTGAAAAAGTTCTACCTCAACTTCTGCTTCTACCCTGCTGCAATGTAAACTTGTACGCCTTTTTACCTTAATTTTTTTACTAACTTTCTGAAAATTTTTCTTCACCAGAGGG
>JNEY01000144.1:184539-195117 GCA_020875895.1 Aphelenchus avenae | reverse complement strand
CCCTGCTTCGTCCCTGTCTAAGCGGAAACTTCTGCTTCTATCATAAGTAGAAGCAGCAGTAAAAGTAGAAGTAAAAGGTCAAGGTATAAATCAAAATACTGATATTGAGTATGAACATTGTAAGAAGAATGTCTATACCCCCTGATCACGATTTTGCGAGAATTGACGAACCTTCGACTCGATAATGTTCCGTCCCATCCCGTAGTCCCGAAGCACTTGCATGGCGAAGCGTCGATTCACGCGCCAGACGTCGCCTTCCGTTAGTACGATGCCGTTTAGACAACCTAAGCACATCTTAGTAAACGCTGAGGTGGCTGCTTACACTCAGGTACCTCGCATGACCGCGAAGTGCTCGTTGAAGAATTCCCGCCCACTGCACCCATCGGGGTCTTTGACGAACACGTCGTGCATAATGTTGTAGTCGGCGACCGCCACAATCGGATTCTCCGCGAGCCAGTACGTGTAGACGGGGCCGTATTGCTTGGACCATTTGATGAAGGCGTCGTAGCCGGGTTTCAACCGGCCGATGGTAAGCCCATTACCGAGAATGGGCAGTGGAGTCGGGCCTAAAAATTTAGTCGTACGTTGAGGTCTAAATGCGTATGTATAAGTCCGGAGGTCGTTTCGAGCAAAAGCACAAATGCTTGTAAAACGGCACGGGTCACTGGGCTACGCGCCGTATTCAGTTTTGGGATGACCCCTGTTGTGCCGTGAACCGTTCTATGCCGACCCCACCCTCTGCCCAAAGGAACACACAAGCACACACCATCCGTGCTGTTTTCCGTTTCCGAAACACGAAACGACGAACCCATCAAATTAGAACTTTTAAAATCTTTGGCAAAACTGGAAAGAAGACACACTTAGGAAGCGTCCAGGAATTGTATCGAACAAAGGAAATAGCATGGCGGCCACAGATGTCACTGCGTCGAAACATACTCCGAAGACTATCCACGTACCTGGCGGTAAGTTCCGGCGCTTCCAGTAGAAGTTGTAGAAGGCAACAGCCGTCCACAGAATCACGATCCATATTGTCAGCATCGTCTTCGTTGTCGTTCCCACGGGGTAGAGGCTGAGCAATTCCTTTTGTACAAAAGATCCGTCCAAAGTGACGGCAAGAAGTGTGGCGAACACCGACCTTACCGCGTGTCTGGCGTGAATTCCTTGGCACAAACTACGCAAACCGAGGAGTGTAAGTACGGTGAAAGTTATGGCGTCGTAAGCGATCCATTCCGGTCACATTAACGGACACAATTTATAACGGTTCGGGGACCAATAACGGTTTTGGTACTTGATTTGTGTCATGTGAGCCACAATTTTCTGTTGCACTTGCTAGGGACTTCCTGTACAGAACCATTTCGTGTAGCAAGTACGCAAGGTGGGCAACTGTTATGGAAAAAATCGCATGAAATTGTTAGTGTTCTAATGTTTCTTTGTGTAGGTTGGCGAATAAACAAATGGCTACACTGATGGTGTACGCAAGCACGAACGCAGACCGCCCGCCGTCCTAATCTATAGACCTATAGCATTTCGCACTGGTCATTTTTATCGTGACGAGCGCAGGCATAAAAAAACAGCTTCCATACGCAAGAGAGTCCTAGCTTAATTCACTTGCTGCGACGTTCGGTGCTGCTCACAAATCGTACTTGCAACGCTGCATCTGCATGGCACTGGAAGCAAAGTGTGAAATTCCCTCTGGGCTGTTTTTTTCAAGTATATTGTCAATTGTGGTGACAACGCCAAAATGGGTGCACGAACAAATAGTCTACCTGTACGCTTGACACTTCGGACTGCCGCACTGTCCCCGTGCCATTTTGAGAACGCAATTGTTGACTAAGATGCACACTTTTGAAAACGCCGCAAATACAATGCGCGCTTCACGCTTGAGGCGTTTGGAGGAAAATGCCCGTACAATGCTTACGCTTCACTCGTTTTGCACAGTGCGTTCTTGTGCTTACGCGTGAATTTCGTCACCTGCTCGTTAGCCTCTCGTTTGCGTTCCTAACTTCGAAATACATTTCTTCCGTGACGTCTACTTGTCGGTTGTTCTGTCACTTCCAAGCCGGTTGAAATGAAAGTTTTACCCAGACATCTTCGCAGTTGCCATCAAAGTAACATTTTGATGTCAGCACTAATAAGGCCTGTCCAGTCTAGCGACAATTTAAGTTCCCTATTTTGCTTTATTCATGCTCAAATGGATCCTGTTCACGTCCAGTTGCTGGTGGAAGCATGTGTCGAACTGCCCCTAGTGGTGTTCAGCGTTGTAACGTTGGGGTGCGTTGTAAGGAAATATCGTGATGGCGCCAATGGGTTTACCACTGACTTTTTCCTTTTCTACATAGCTCAGTCGTTCGTCGATCTCGGGGATTATTTTGTGGTAAGTCTTCCTGCCCGCGTGAAGGAGCGCTGTCGTACGCGGTTCAGTTCCAGAGCAGGATGGAATCGACATCGAATATCAGTCGCTTTTGTGGGGGGAATCGAAACCGAGCATCGCAATAGGTCCGAAAGATCAAATCCAGCGATTCCGTCGAAAATTCCGCGGCTCGCAAGCCGCGCTGACTTAGCGCAGCCACAAGCCCCGTCCAGAGGTTCTTATTATACCTGTTCGAAACTCTAACTCGTACTATTAAGGCGGGGGTGGGGGGGGGGGTCTAAGCGTATGTTTAACATTGTGCAGTCAAAAACTATGGCCGCATTTTATAGACGGAACGGGAATCGTCACAGTTTTCGGTCTTTTTGGGATCGGAATCGGAGCCAAAGCGGACTCCTGGACTGAAGCGGACCATCTCTGTGTGAGTACGAGAAAATCTTTTCAGTATCTGATCTACAATCGACTCACGCGCGACGGGCTGCTTCCGTTCTTCACCGGCTTTCCATGGGTGAATATTTTCCACTGTACACACATATACCTCGTCTACATCCAGCGAGCCATGCACGCTACAATCGCATATAATCGGTTCACAGCCCTTAGCAATACGTCGCATTTGGCGCATGCGGTAAACGGTCGCACAAAATTCGCTAATGATGCTTTTATATATGTAGGTCCTGAACAAGAATCGTCAGACGAGACGCATTCTCATTGCCACGTTCCTGCTTCCCATCGTCACGATCACACCGGGCCTGTTGAGTCGCCTGGAATTTGGACCGTCTCCGACACCACCGCAGCTTCGAATGACCATCTCGAACACCTGGGCCGGAATGGCAAGTGGTAACATGAGCCGAATTCGGACTACTAAAGTGTATACCAGTTTTTACCCCGAATAGAAATTCCCCGGATTGATTTCGGCGGTTCAGTAATGCTACTCAGCGATCGGTTAGGTTTAGGCGTTGTGATGAATGCTACTCAGCGATCGGTTAGGTTTAGGCTTTGTGATGCCTGGCTAAAATTTCGGTAATTTAGGCGTTTTCCACAAGTAGCATGGTTATCACGCTGCTCACGACGTCCACGTGCGTTTACTTCGACATCCGAGCCTACATGGCTTATCGTACGTTGAGCACCTACCGTCGGAAGACGTTGCAACATGAGATTTACCTTTTCGGCAAGCTGCTTTTCGTGGGATGTGGTCTAACGTGGCGATGTTTAGGATTCGCCCTGCTGCATACAGCTGTCCAGCTCCTTATAAGTACCATCACAGTGCTCCTTGTCATCGGCTCCTATACGAAGAACGCACCGCTGCTTATGGCTGCTCAGAACTATTACTCGGCAATCAATGACGTGTACACCTTCAGCTCCCCGATTTTCCTGTTTATCACAAGGTAAGCATAGCTGCAGAAAGCTGTACCACCATACTTCTGATGGTACAGCAAAAATTTCTCACAGAGATGTCACTGTTTACCCCGAATTCGCCCATAAAATTCATGGGAAAAATCGGAGATGACATATTCCTGGTTGTAAAGTGATAACCGTCGATAACCTGACGTGTTTAGCAAGCACGTGAGACGGGCACTATTGCCACGCTGTCGCATTACGATCACTACGGTTCCCGAAGACACAGTGAACAGGATAACGGTTATCCCTACCCACTTCACAATGTGATCCAATGATGGATCACAATGATGGATCACATGATCATTCCCGAAGTTTGATGCTTTCTTTCGTCATGTCTAACACATTCAAGGAACTAAGAGGACGAAAATTTGTGTCATGTCATGTCATTACGACACGTGTGATAATCGAAAACTTAGCGGCCGGGCGTTTTAAGTTAAGTCTCAGTGCGCTCTGGTGCGTGAGTATGTTGGACCCCACGCTGCTCGTTATATGCACACACTGCTCACATACTAGGGCTGCTGGGGACCCTTCGGGTCCGAGGTCGAAGCCGAAGCCGAAGCGAAGGTAAGATTTAAAACCGACGCCAAAGACCTAATCCTTAAAAAAACACGAAATATCGAAGCCGAAGGCGAAGCTGTGCAAAACGTCCATAGAAGCGTCCAGAAAATATATGACGCCCACGTTGGCCCGATATGGTACCAGAGAGCAAACTTTTACCAAAAATGTCAAATTCTCGACTAAAATTTGGGTGGTCTCCTGCGGAAACTGTCGAAAAGCTTCGGTTCATTCGGTCATTTTGACAGAAGCGGAAGACCGAAGCCAAAAAACACAACCGAAGACCGAAGCCGAAGCTTCCCAGCCCTATCTCATACATACAACACTGCTGCTTACATTTTGTTCGCAGTACACACCGTGTTCTAAGCGGAAACTTCACGACCGCATAAAGCCCTTCCAGTACACAGTGGGAAACGACGTAGAGCTGTAGACGCGGCATAAGGTATTTCATTCCCACTGAGGATCTCTCACTCTAGAGGACGCGTATGCGAAAGAATTTTTTTCTTCTTTCTCAAAGCCTGCCTGTCCTTCCATTAAAAGCGCTCGTGCGTGAGAATTCTGCGCTGCTGCTCTGATGCTTACCTAGGAAGAAAGGTCAAGGTTTGTATCCGGTGTTTGTCTCAGGTGGAACATAAGTTCCAGAAGTACGCAGAGGATTCGCGGAACATCGCCTCCGTTTCGTAGTAAAAGCACGCAATGCTTGGAAAATGTCGAGTCGGCTTCGGCCTCGCAGGAACAAACAGCCGAGCGAAGAGTTTCGTCGGTTGGTCTCCTTTCGTCGCCGTATTACGCTTCGCCAGCTACCGCCAGGGATGTCGCTGCCCCTGTACATAGCGCTGAGTATCCCGGTGGAATTGACGTTCCTAGCCTTCCACATTAGCGTCTGGTTTTTCATAGCCCACCAAATCCTCAAGAAGAATCCGACATTCGCAAGTGCCTTCTTCATCGTCTACGCACTACAAAGTTTCGCGGATGTCGGCAACTACTTGACGGTAGGAAGCGTAGAAGACAAAGTCCACGCCGAGAAAGGATCCGAAAGTGAAAAGTAAAACCGAAGCGAATCCTAGTTTCGACAAAACCCTAAATTCGGAAAATTCCGGAGTAGAATAAGCAATTTTGATTTATTGCTTTTGAGCAGTACCGCCACGGGCGGTTCCAGCGAGAGGTAATCGAAATCTTATCCGAAAAATGTCTAGCCGCAGATATCCCTAGCAGAAGAGGTATGCTAAGTCCGGTCACATTCTTGCTAGACGATATTAGTCAGATAAGAGCTGTTTGCAGATGCTGTTCAAAGACCGTCTTTGCACGTACGGCGTGCTCCCGGCGGTGCTGCGTCCAACGGCATTCGTCAGTACCGTTGTCTACGTGTTTCTCGGCTACTTCAGCTCATTCCAGTTCATTGCTCACTGTGTTATCGCATGCAACCGCTACACGGTCATCATTCATCCGTTGCTCCATGCAAAGGTAGGCACAAGTTTGTATCTTCAAAATCACTTCGATTTGTAGCTTTGGAGTGGAAGGCCGCTAAACGTCGTCCTCGCACTGATAATTGTGCTGCCGGCACTGTTCTCATCCGTCCGCTGGTTCATGCAATGTGACGTGATTGACACGCCAAACGGATATGCACTGTTGCCGACGAACAAAATGAATAGCAAGGCAAGCCGAATAATTTACTTGTGAACTCATGTTAGGTATTAAACCGTTTTCAGATAAGTGGCGTGATTCACACCAGTGTGAGCCTGATCACCTGCTCGCTCAGTTGCATTTTGGAATATCGGACGTTCTTCGCTTTCCGACAGATGAGCTCGAAGTGCAAGCGACAGTATGGTGAAGACTACCGACTGTTGTGTAAGTGCGACAGGCGGCGCAGTAAATGGAAAATTGTAACAACTCTTGCATGAATGCTTGTATTTACAATAGGTACAAGCAGTAGGCTATGTAGGCATACAAGAATCACCGGCTTCTAGTCAGCTAATATCATTAAACCAAAAGCGGTACAATACTCCCATACCTTACTGACTCTCCGTACCGTTCTGCCGTAGCGCATTACGGCCAGTAAGGTACGGTACGGCCATACCAGAACCCGAAACCGTACCGTACTACCGTACTAGACCGCGATGCGTACCGTACTGCCGTACCATACATACCCCTCCTTCGTACCGATAGTACGGCGGTACGCTACGATACGGTTGCCGATCTTCAGTAGTCGATGTCATCTTTCATGTCATCTGTCATCTGCCATTTTTCATGGAAACGGAACATTTTTTGAGTTACTCCGTTTAGTGTACGCGATGATGGGCTTCTTTGCTCATGTGATGATGGCCACCGTCTATGTCTTCGTTTACATTGTGGGTACTCTACCCGACTTCCTTTCAAATGGTTACCAATACTTCGTCGACATTTTATGCCTTGGTGGGCCGGTATGCCTCTTTTATACAAGGTAAGACTGCTGCTTCTCGGCATCCTGGAAAGCTCGTTGCTTTCACAAGCCCGATTTATTTTTAGCAAGCACCTGCGACGGAAATACCTCAAGTTCTACGGCTTATCGAGCTTTGCTAGCCGGGATATCAGCGTTAGCGCAGTTATGTCTACAACGAAGGTCGCCTTTCACAAGTGACATAGACAATAAAAATCATAGAAGCTGCGCATTGTTCTAAAGACCCTTAGTGAAAGAATCAGCCCACAAATAGGCTCCGCTTTGTCAAGATTTCTTAAGCTTTGTGTCCGGTTTTTAATAGGGTATGATTTCCGTCCTCTTTAACAGTTCAAAGTCGATGCTGAATTAGTTCAAGTCGAGTTACGTCATGCGATGACGGTTCGCATACAGTCTTAGTCTTCACCTTCGCCTGCATTCTACGCTGTGGAAGTTGGAAGGGAATGAAGTGAAAGGCCGAATAAAATACCACACAACGCAGAAATCACCTGCGGCCCTTACGGATCCCGGTGAGCGATATCCGTTCACCTTATCTTTGCGCTGAATCGGATCCGGTTCATCTGACCGGTCACCTGTTGGATTTAGTCCAGCGGGCGTTCGCATCTTTCACCTGTCCGCGGCTATAAAAGGGTTGGAGTTTAGCGAAAGTGACCACAAAGGAAAGTGAAATTTTTGGCGCAAGTGAATTTGACCTCTTCGACCGCACCTTCTATTAATCTCTTCGTGCAGCGAACGGCTTCAGGCGCTTTCTTCAGAAGGTGAGTCCGATACTTCGCTATAATTGTTAAATACTTCTGGTGGAGAAGAGTATCGCTGGGTTTCTTTATGTGGTTCTGTATGACAGTAGAACTTGCCTTTACAGTTGCTAAAAAAGGGAGGATCCAAAAGTAGAAGTAGTCGCACGTGCCGTGAAAACGTTCGTTCACGTTTTCCGTGCCGTGTTTCGCGGCACCGGTCATGGCACGGGTGGGTCGAGCACGGGTCGGATCAGGGCTCGAGTTGGGGCCAGGACGGATCGCCTTTTGCATTTCTGCATCCCAAAGGGGTTTTGAAAATTCGTTTCGATAGCCACTTCGCGCTACCGTGCCGTGACACGGCCCTGCTTCACAGCACGGAGTGATTAGCACGGGTCGGGACACGGCACGAAGCGTGTCGCGACTACCGCTATGTAAAAGTATCACTCTAAAGGCGTGAAAAAAGTAAGGACCACTTTAATTTGCAGAATTCCCGTAAGGTCTCTCCTTCTCTCAGGGTTGGAAGAGGTCCATTTTCCTCTGGTAAAGTTTGAAAAAATTCTGATGTTTGGGCCGAACGCGAATTTCAGGTACCTTTCGTCGTCCTCTGGGAACGTTGAATCTTCCTTAATCATCCGATTCTTGCATGCCCAACGCAACCAATCCATTATAGACCGACAAAATGAACGCAGTCCGAAGAAGCATCCTCGCAGTGCTCGTAGCCTTCGCCGCGCTAGCGACCGTCGCCGACTCGCAGTACTACAACAACGGCTACTACCCCTACAGCAACTACTACTACCCGAACAGTTACTACAACAACAACAACAACTATTACTACTATCCGTACAACAACTACCCGTACAACTACAACTATAACAGCTACAGCGGGTACAACAGTGGCTACTACGGCGGCAACAACTACGGGCAGCAACGATCGGCGAACCCGTGGGCGTGGCTCTTCGGCGGCTACCGAAGTAACGGAAGACCCTGCTCGAGGTTTTTGTGTTAAAATGTATAGAGGTGTGTAGTGCGCGTGCCTTGTACAGATTGTACAGAACCAGTAAAATCTCTGAATCTGCTCGCAGGATTGCTTACGCTATCCGTTCGCGCTAGACCTGCACACTTAATGCCCTACTAAGAGAACAAGGCGGGCGTTATCTTCCTGGATGGGACAATCCAAATTTCAGCCTAAAATTTAGGCAGGCTATATGCTAGGTCGGTTGCCGATTCCTGACGATTAAGCCGTGGGATTGCCGAATCGCTAAACATGCGCTGATGTCAAGTCTGCAAACAAAGCGTTAAATCGTAACATGCACCCAGGCGGCCTAAGACATGACTAAACGGATCGACGAGGAGGAAAATTTAAATTTTTTGATATTGACTAGCGGACAACAGGGCTGGGAGGTCCCGGTCCCGGTCATCGCTACCAGAATTTGTACTGAGGTCCCGGTCCCGGAATCCTGGGGGTATGGGTCCCGGTCCCGGTCATCGCCCAGTCACCCCCCCCCCAGCCCTGGCAGACAACCCTGGTGGGAAGAGTCGATAAAAACTCTGAGAAGGGTGGACCCAGCTATCACCGACTAGGACGCGAACGCGAAGCGTACGCGCCGTCGGGGAGAAACCTTCTCGAGGATCCTGGTAGGGACAAAAGTACCGAAAGGCATGCATTGTACGAATTCGCTCCACGGGATCAGGGATGGGCGGGTCTTGGTCCCAGTCTTGGTCTTGGTCCCGGTAGTCTTGGTAGTTTTAGTCTTGGTCCTGGTCTTGGTCTTGGTCGCCGAAAAAAAAATCTGCCCATCTCGACTTTTCGACGATCTGCCCCAGTCGGCGCCCGGACCATTTTTTAGGGCAAAATCTAGAATGTGAGTCAAAATTTCGGTGGAATCGCCTGCGGCGAGCCAAATTCCGCGCGAATGCGGCCAAATGTCGAAAATGTCTGACTAAATATTTCGCAAATATCTTTAAAAAATGGGAAACCGTGGGCCTAGCCGTCCCTGTTTTGAGGCGGAAATTAACTGAAATCTTGGTCTTGGTCCCGGTCTTGGTCTTGGTCCCGGTAGTCTTGGTGGTTTTAGTCTTGGTCTTGGTCTTGGTCTTTGTCGTCGAAAAAATTCAGCCCATCCCTGCACGGGATATTTTTTTATTAAATCCGCGCCGCATAACCTCCGTAGTGCCCAGAAACGTAGGCTACGAACTGAACCGCCATTGACAATCGGCGCGAACAAACTTCAAAGAACACACACGGGCGATAAACGTCGCGGAGCTGCTGGCACACCCATTATTTGCCGCCCGGATCGATACTCGGATTTTTCTTCGCGGCTGCCCGAAAGTATTCCGTTTATTTTTGCCGGAGAGCGCGTGTTTTTTCGCTACTTTTTCGGAATAAAAACGTAAGTATTCCGTTTCATATTACCTACGAGTATTTTCAGGATAAATTACCGCTTTTATTGCTATGCCGGCCAAGAAGCGTCCGGTTCCGTCAGGCAATCGAAGGATGTCAAGAAAGCGTCGGAATAAAGCTGCTGACGAAGGAGAAGCTCCAGGTAGGACACTATGCCTTTAATTTCTCTCACACGTACGGATGGATATTCGCTTTAGACGCTAAGACTTCAAGTAAACCCGGCTTCCAACTAAGCCCTAGAGCCATCAAGGAAACGTTGCTCTTCTTCGCTAGGCCGGCGAACACCGATCGGAACGGATACGTCTTGAAGGAAGAGGAGCATCTTGCGATCTGGGGCACTACGTGCAATGTCATTGTGCAACAGTTAAAGGTAAGCTTCGTGTCTTTCGTGCCGTGTGCGTCGAACTTGTCCTGAGCGAACTTCCACAAAAAATTGAAACTCAAAGAACACAGCTGCTAAAGCAGAGCCCAGAAAATAAATACGTAACGGTTACTAGAGATCGGCGCTGGTACCCCATGCCGTACCCGTACCCGTGGTGAGCCCTCCCGTGCCGTGTTGCCGTGCCGTATAATGCGGGTACGGGTTTTCGCCCGTACCTTGGCACGGGCGCCGAACTCTAATGGTTATACTGCCTTTCTGGACCCCCCCCCCCCCCCCCCCCCCCCCCCCCCCCCCCCCCAACCC
>JNEY01000144.1:147021-167846 GCA_020875895.1 Aphelenchus avenae | reverse complement strand
GAGGGGGGGGGTCTTTGGCGTTAAAAATTTGTTTTAAAAAATGTTGGTAAAATTTGAGCTAAAGTGGGTCTAAAATAGATAATACAGGTTAAATATGCCACTTTTAAGGTCATTTTGACGCCGTTTTGACCATTTTAGAGGTCCGCCCGCCCCCTGTTCCCGACCTCCATCCCCCCTATCCTGATATCCTGAATACGGCCCTGCTACGTAGGCTTCTTTCTGGAAGGCCCCTAAAATACCGCCTCCCTTCTAAAAACTCTCCTCTCCGGACCCTCACAGAAAATAAATAGCACATTCGTTGCTTTGTTAATACTGCACTGCTTAGGTCCATAATGCATGACAGCTTCATCCGCATGGACGCCTTCCTCTTCCTGTCGCGACGGTGGCTCGACACATGTCAGGTCACTTGCACTGCTTGGCGCAACCACATCGAAGAAAAGTCGGAGGAGCTGGCTCTACGCAACATCTACGTCCTCTCATTCGATGTAAGCTATATAACAGGGCTGGGGATTCAGATTCGGAAATTCGGTGGTTCGCTTCGGTTCGGATTCGGTTTGCCAAAATTAGACCGAATTTCCGAATCTTTTCGGCCCGCCCGCAACATGCAAAATCTGGCCCGCCGCAGGCGACACCAACGAAATTTTAGCGGAAAATTGGACTAATATAGTGAAAATTCATCGGTCGGCGCCTAGCAGCGGGCAATTTTATCTAGTGTATGTGTTGTGGTCATGAATGTGTTGTAGTTTTGCACCTTGGTTTTGATCATAATTAAAACCTGCTGCTTCGGATTCGGATTCGGTTTTGAAATTTCTCAAGATTCGGATTCGGTTTTATTTTGAAAGTCCCCAGCCCTGCTACATGGGCCCTTAAGGTCCATTCATAGGCCCAGAGGCCAGAGGCCGATACACGGTTTTTTTAGCGCACCCTGCGTCTCACGCTTCCGCCGTTGTTCCCGGACAGCGTCTGCGAAACCCGCGTCGCGGAGCTCAAGGAGCTTAAGCGAAATGCTGCGAAGTTGAGCGCAAAGAATGAAGCATTCAACGCCGAGAAGATTAAGCGGCATCTGCAGAATTCGTATGTGCAATACTTCGCGCACTCTCTTCATGAGTAAGTTGCGTTTTTTCCAAACCCCGCGCGGGGGTTGGCAATGGTACTTTACGCAAAGAAATCAACGTTTTCATGAAATCTCCGGCGGCGGCTAGCGCCTGCAATTTTACCCAGTTCGTGCGAGCACTTGATATCCCGTCCAAGCCCTTTCACCGTGATAGCTCCGTGATAAAGGTCGACTACGCCTCTTCCTCCTGGTGATATCTATCACCCATTTACGCGTGATTTCAGCCAAATTCTGCAGAAAACTGACTGTTTTAATGGCTTCGGCGTAGCAACTAACGGTGAAGTCGAACTAGATATTTGGAGAAAGCACTCAGACCTCTGTGGGCGGGAAGCCAAAAAGATCAGTGAAGTCCACTTGCGGTGGAGTACATCGACTTCCTGCAATCGGTGAAGTCCAGCCAGACCCAGAGCCTAGCCAGGCAAGTTCATCCTTTATAGATCCAACGACTTCGATCGCCTACGCGACGTCACCGGTATTCACATCGGACATCTTCTATCCTGTCGGCCATTGCAGCTGCACGTTCTCGATTCGTATGAGCGATTCAACGTCACCGCCGCTACGTTCTCTCTTGAGACCGCCTCGGACTTAGCTCGCCTTAGTAGAGAGGGCTGCTTTGCAAGAGCTGACGAAGTCCTCGTGGAATATTTTATAATGACCAAGGTATGTGGCGCATTGCTTGACGGAGAATTCGGTAGAAATGTGTTGATATCCTAAAGCCTTAAACCTGTCGCATCGATTCAATGCACGGGGGTCCCACATCGCCTCCCCTGGGGGCAATGCCACCCCTGGCGGGTCATCCGCCACCCCGGGGCGTAGCCCAGGGGAGGCGGAAGATAACGGCCGGCGCCCAAAAAATGCCGTCTCCCACCTGCCCCACACCCTCCTTGGCGCGTTCGTCCCCCCCCCCCTTGGTGGTGCATCCGCGTGGACTCAAAAATTCCGGACATGCTAGCAAAACGTGCCACGAAACAGATTGTTGACTTCTATACATGTTCCCCGACCGCCCGCATCGCGCCAAAAAGTGGCCTAAATTTAATGAGCAGCATACTGGCTGCAAAGTCTTCGAATGATTTCGCTTTTAGTTATACTACGATGCGCTACGCGGAGATGAGCTTGACGCCATGTACCACATGGAGAAATGCCGACGACTCTCCATCTCAGTCGGTAGCGAATACTCGACAGTGAACGTCGCGGACTTAGTCGACCTGGACCATGTCATAAATGTAAGCGATCGGGCTCGGCCACGGGTCGTCCGAATGAGGGCAGTATGAGCCGTAACGAAAAAGTTCTGAGCAGGCGGACGGAGCATCGTAGGTAGAATTTAAACGTGCTTAAAACGTTGTTTGAAGCGATTACCGCACCATAGAATTGATGACCCCAGGTGCGTTAGCAATATATTTACGGCATTCTTTCTGTGAGACAGCCGCGTCGATTAGTTAGGCATTCAGCAGACACTGCAGAGATTATTCCGCCGAAGGTCCGGATATTATAGTTCCTTTAACCGAAGAGCTCGTTTTCTAATGATCTTTACTTTTCCAAGTGTTATCTTAGCGTGACATGTTGATTATGTCGTAATTTAGCATTTCCTGGCATCCGATAAAACCAGCGGATTCGTGCGACAGCTCGAGATGGTTTCGCCAAAGAGCGCACCACTAAAACGCCCGACAGCGTGTCAAGCGCCGCCTCACTCCGTCGTGGACCATCTTCCATACGCCGAACATCTCCCAGGGAAGCAATACGAGGTCTACAAGTTCCCGTGCAAGAAAACGAGCGACGTCTTGACCGTCATCATTTGGACGACCGCAAGTGGCCAACACATTTATCGCCTTCAACGCGGACCCTTCAGTGGATGAAAATTGTGGCATCACATGCACAATCACAATGCTCGGCCTATTTTCGGCATCGATCCACCAGTTGTTTTCACCGATCGTTGCAATATTGGTTCGATGCTTGGCCGAAAATTTGCATAAATCTGTTGACACTCTTTGGAACGTACAACACCTGCGTCAACGATTTGGTCGGGATAGCTTTTGAGCGCTAGGATTCACCAGCAAAACCAATTTGTTGACCGAGTGTACACTACGTGGAAAGGGCTTCGCTGGGCCTGGCAAGCGGATAAGTGTCCCTGTTGACAAGTGGGCGAGCGGCATATATATGAGTGCTTCCGAATACCAGAGGGCATCCGTTTATTGGTTCACAGTCCCGTGCTCTACCGCGTCTTATTCCATTGATTCGGAGTCTAGCCAGGACACAGCGGATTTAGAGACAGGTAAAGTGCTGTTTCGAACTTAGTGTTGTTGCTATTTGTACTCATCCAGGGCATCTGTTAGGCACTCGCCCGTTGTCGTTGGCGCTGGCAAGCACCTAAGTTCATTCGCCTGTTAGGTTGAGCCCTTTGCAGGATACAGGGCTGCTACGGCTTCCCGTAGTTGCACAGCAATGAGTTTTCGAACCAAACTGGGGATAGCATGCTTTTCTTGAAGCGCCTGACCGAAATTTGCTGAAGGTCCCTCCTAGGAGCTTATCGGATTTCCTACACAGTCTACTGTTTTACTGAAGTTTATTGTCAAAACCGAAGTAAGCGTGTGTTCATAGCCACGTGATTGTCGGTGTCATACAAAAACTACTAACGAGGTTTTCACGAGAAGTCTAGAACAAAAAAGTACACAACTTGCCAGTTGTGGAGGAAATGATTTGAGGGCAATCCGCCGCATACGGAAACGCTCATTTTGCACGAGCCAAATAAATGTGCTTGCACATGCCTAGGCCAGGCGAAGTGGGGCTACCGAGCAACCATGGGCAAACGGCTCAAGGCCCGGCGGTTTGGGCAGGGCCGGGCTTCGGGCTTATCTCGAAGCCTTACACCGGGCGCGGGGCGGGCCGGGTCTCGCCGCACAAGCCAGGAGAGGCCCGGTCAGTCCCGTTACCCAGCGAATTGGTGTTTTCATGCAAGTTTCGACTAAATTCCTAGTGTTTTCGACCGTTTTCCCGTCTTCGTAACGATCCACAGGTATGCCCCAAAAAAGGATAGCAAGCCTTTCTGTGATACCAACATCAATGTACTACCACGATATGTACATCAAAGGGCCCCAAGCGGTTTTAGGCACCTTTTTGCAGAATTCAGGCCCGTTCGTGTTACGGGTCAAGACCCGGCCCGGGCCTAGAATTTGAGGCCTGTACCCATGGCAGATACCGAGCGAGTAATATCGAATGCATGATCGACTCAGAAAGATTTATAGCACTGCTTTTAGACTACACATAATGACCACCAATGTCGGAGACAGACCGAACCTTCACCTTTTTGGGTCTAGTGCCTAAATTGCATTCCCTGCTTTCCGGTTTCAACCTCAGTGAATATTCCCGGTTTTACCCTTGTGCCTTCCAACTTCCCATTTAGCATGCCTCTTATATTTTGCTCAAGCATAGCTTTGCAATCTCAGCATTAGTCACCTCATTTGACCTTGTTTGTCAGCCCGAGTTTCCGCCCATAGCTAGCCCGAGTTTCCGCCCACCGCTATCCTTTGTACGGGCCACCGAACCGCAAAACAACATGGGTTTGACAGCTCATGCTTGTTTCTTAACCTCTTTCAAAACAACGCCCTATCATGCCCGTCTTGGGTTGATTTGCTCATTAATCTTAATGCCTAAGAGGCTTTTTCCGGTCGGTTCGGTAACTTGAAGCTCCGTTTTTATCCTCACTTACAGTTGCGCAATAGCCCTTGTAATCAGGTTTCTTTTGCATTACTCATCAGTTATTTGGCTCGCATTTAACTTCAATAAATCATATTAATAATTTGCCGAACCAGCCAGGTTTTGAGCCTTCGTTAGAGCCGTTTTAAGGCCTACTTTGAGACGAACGAGCACTAGTTTTATTTGAGCTATCTAGGCTTGTTAGGGCCAAGTTAAGTCCCCAACAAGGTGGTGCCACGAGGGTTCTTCGAACCAACTTTTTTGAGGCCCCAGGATTCCGGAGGAAGCTTTAATCCTCCATTTGTTGCGGCGTTCTCTTTTGAACATAGTGTGCCGCTCGCGTGCTTCGTTTCACGCCTTTGACTAGTTATAGCCCTTTGCGCGGTTTACCTTTTGTCGCCCTCTTTGAGGCACTTTTCACGGCTTCTAGTGAAGTCCGCGGTCCATAGCGGACCCTTAGTTTTTCGCGACTGTCTTTCGTGGCAGCTTTCGCAATTTGCATTTGCCGCCGCGCATCGGCTTTTTTTGTTAGCGGTAAGTAACCCGCTCCTTCCAGGTCGAACTCAGCGTCCTTCCGCGGTCTTCCTGGCGACCACCACAGTTAAGGTGAGTCGATTTGTTTGGCATTAGCATAATTGCACTTGTGCGCTTACTTCACAGCGTCCTCCTTCTTCGCTCGTTCGTTCTCACTTTTTCCCTTTGAAAAATGGCTCATAACCCTCCTAAAAAGACCGAAACCACAGTTAAGGGCAAACTTACTAGCCTCAGTAGCTTCCTTCAAAACCTAGAGGTTCAGTTTTCTGAGAAGGATTATATTCGTTATGGGCTAGATAGCAGCGCGGATAACGGCGCTAATCGCGAAATGATCGTTAATATCCGCAAACTTTTGACCAAGTGCAATACTGCCATTGGCAACCTCATTAGGCAAATCGAGGACTTTTTGACGACTTGGGGAAACTACGTTGGCGCTTGCGACGAGCCCCTGAAAACTAGGCTTTTGGCCCATTTGAGTGAAGTGCGCAAAGTTTGCGACCGCTACTTTAATCGCGGTAATGCTATGATTCATTCCTTTGGCGTGCGCGACAAATTTCTGGAAAAGCAGCTTGCAGTCATTCAGCTGTACGACGATATCGCAGACGATAAAGCGAAATCGTGGTACGAGAAAATTCAGGCAGTTGTGCCTCTCTTAGCCTCTACTCTCATTGAGATTTCGCAAGCTAGCTTTGGCGCGGATCAAGCGCTTTCGAAAGACGAGTTGCATGATTTCCTCGTCGAAAAAGACGCGCTCACTTATACTTATTCCTTCATTTTAACATATCTCGACGAGACTATTGTCGAATTCTTAGAAAACTGGCAAAAAGAGATCGAGCGCGAGTTTGATCAGAATGAGAGGGCAAAATCGCAAGCGGCATTTCACACTTTTAAAAGTGAGTCAAGTGAGTTGGGCAGCTTGTTATCTAAGCAAAAAGCCATGTCTAATATGCTTGAGGCGCGCAAAAAGGAAATTGTCGCTGCGTTGGGCGAAGCTGATAATTTGCCTGATGTCCCTCTTAAGCTTCCTTCGCTTGTGCAGGTGCCGCTTCCTAGCGCGGAAAGCGATGCGGCCACCGGTCCGCAAAAAGATGCTCCAAACCCACTGCTTTTGGACGTGGGATTAAAGCCATTGTCATTTACTCATTCCTCTGCTAGCGGTAGTATTGCTAAACCGCTTAGCCCCACCGCCTCTATCATTGCTCCTTTTAGCGGCATCAATCTGGGTTCGGGTCCAAAGACCATTTTTGGATCGGCAAAGCCACCACCCTCTAGTAGTTTTGTGCCACCTCCTCATAGCGTCCCTCCTCCGTCATTTGTTCCGCCGTTTAGTATGGCACCGGTGGGAAGTTCGCTCGGCATTTCTCCGATACCCTTGCCCACTTTCGACGGCACTGTTTCCGATTTTCCTGCTTCTGGCAGCTTTTCGACGCAGCTGTTCATAGTAATCCCGCCATGAAGCCCATTCAAAAGCTCTATTGTCTCTTGGACTGCTTGAAAGGCCGTGCCAAAGAAGTCTCAGAAGGTTACATGTTCCGAGAGGAAAATTATCAGCCCATTTTAGAGGCTCTTTTCCGCCGCTTCGGCAATAATGAAATTCTCATGCGCGATTTGCATACGCAGCTCACTAATCTCCCTCCCGCTCAGAATAACTTTGGTGAAGCGCGCTCAGCTTTCGAGAAAGCGTCTAAAATTTGTCGTCAGTTAGAACAGCTAGGTGAGGACACTAGCCACCCACAGGTTTTGATGACGCTTGAGAAAAAGTTGCCTCAGTGGTGCCTAAAGGAGGTTTACAGCACTAAGTTTAATTTCGAGGCCCAGCAGTCCCTCCTCCCTCCTACCCACCAGACAAGGTGGGGCGTCACTCAATTTACGCAGGCTGTCGAACGCGCATTGCTTAAGAGCGAGCAAATTGAGAGCATTAGGCCTAAGCAAGAGCGTTCCAGCCATGCGTACCAGAATCAGCAAGGGCATAGGAGTAATCCTCGCTTCAACACTTCCAACCAGAAAACCCTAGCAGGGACATACAAACCTTCCTCTATTTTCGCGACAGCTAGAGTAAAGCGTCCTCCAGTTTGCGCTTTCTGCGAGCAAGCTCATCTTTCCTCCAATTGTCCTATGTACGACAACCTTGACAAGCGCCATAAGCACATTCGTGAGCGTTATCTCTGCTTTAAATGCTTGCGCCAAGGTCATGCCGCTAGGGACTGCAATTACCAGCGCCTTGCTACTTTTGCCAAAGCACTAGGCATAATCATGCGCTATGCACAAATCGCATGCATTGCGGTGATAGTTCATCAGGTACGCAGCATGGCGCAGTCGAAAGTCACTTTGTTCCTGCCCGCTCTCAGTATTCCTCCAAGCCGCCGCTCACAGAGTCCCGCGCGACTGTAGTTTGTGACGGCGAGTCGGAAGGGAGCGGGCATCTGTTTAATGCGGCAAAAACTCGTGTGACCGGCATGTTATGCACGCGGGCCGCGAATGACAGCCCGGACGTCTTATTGAAAACAGCTCGCGTGACAGTTTCTGGGCAGCATCATGAAAATTGCGCTGAAACTTTCGCTTTATTTGACGATGGAAGCATGATTTCCTTAATTTCGGAAAAACTAGCCAAACAATTAAAGCTTCCCGTCATTAGCGAACAAGTGGTAAGACTAAGCACCATTTCGAACAATGGTTTCAAGGAGCGCTTAAAGTGCTATCAGTTACGAGTGCGCGACGCAGACAAAATAGTTCATTCTCTCACGGTTTACGGGCGTAAACAAATTTTCTCTCCCGTTTGCCATTTTGACGCAGAACCTTACGGTGTCGATAGTGACCCTTCAAGTAAATGGCGCATTACGCAGCGCCAAGTAAGCCCTCAGCTCCTAATAGGGGGCGATTACTACTACAACTTCAGTATTTCTCCTATCCGAAAGCTGCAAATTGGCGCGACTGTTTTCCGTTCGTCCGTTGGATATATACTTGCAGGTCCTCTTGATGGTTCTATGAATTTGTCTATCGCCGCTTCGAAGCCCTCTCATGTGCGCTGTGACCCCGTAGGTAAAAATCCATCTTACCGCTCGCTAGCGGTCCCCCATAAACAGGAAGAGTCTAGTAGCCAGGAGGAAGAAGCTCCTCTCCCCGAGCCTGAGCATTCTGAACATAGTGCTAGCGGTGACCTTGAAGTAGATGAGGAGCAAAGTGAAAGCGATAGCTACGTGCCGCCTGAGCGCGAAAGCTCGCATGGCCGCTCTGAGTTATGTCCTCCCATTCGCAAACCTAACAGACTTACGCTTGCTGCGGATGCGTCAATCTTGTCGATCCTGTTTGTCCTTCTAGCATTCGTCGTACCGGGTTTTGCAGCGTTTTTGTACTGCCCTAGATGGGCTTCGTATTGCAGCCCTTTGAACGAGCCTTATGTACATGGTTCTAGCATTTCGATCCCTGAAGTTACCTTAATTGGTCTTAATGCGTCTCGCGCGTTCCAATGCGATTATGCCGGAACTTTCAACTGTGCGCTAGCAGATAATTTATGCACGTGTAGCGCGAGTTCTTGTGCTTGTCGCGAACGTGCGGAAATCGATCTCTTCGAACAGGCAAGAGCTGAGCGACTTTTCCTTCCAAAAACGCGAAAAGGCGTACATGTTTATGAGACAAATAGAACGCTTAGAGGGAGGAAAAATTCGACATCGGTTCAGCTTAACTTCAGTTTCAAAAACATGACGTTTTACAAGCCAAAATCGAGGGATTGTTTTTTCGGAAACGCTCAACTTTCCGGATGCGTTGGGTGCAGCGAAAAAGTAATGTTCTCGTACGAGTGCTACGCCCTAACACCTATCTCCGCCTTCCTGCGATGCGGCGAACTTCAGCTGTTCCTGGTTTGCGGTACCTCCCCCATAAATCGGACAGTGGACATCAAAGTTAATCGACAATTTTGGAATCTACTTTGCAGCCTGACTTGCGGGGAAACGACAAAAACGATACGACTTTCGTCGAGCCTATTTTCGCCAAATCCAGACAGTTTTTCTTTTGTATATTTTGTCAAAAATATGCTCGAATATTTGTATATTTTCATCAGTACTCCTAACGTTCTAGCGTCTGCTTTGCTTACTTTTGTGAGTCTCTTAACCACCACATCTTTGTGTCTCTACTTGTTCCTGCATGCGCGACACACTCGTTCACTTTCAAACGTTGCACTTGTCATAATTTGTTTCTCATTTGCTGTTGAATGCAATTTAGTACCTTGTCGAATTGCAGGTTCTTACTCCGAGATGGCCACCTGCGCGAACCTCACAAGCGTGCCGACCGGTGTTCAGCCATCACAGCCCGCAGTTGACGACGATCCTCAACGCCACTGGATCTCGGTCCCGTCAGAGAAATTCCTCGACTTCCACATCGCGCGCTCGCTCGGTATAGACACCGCCAACCGGCTCCAGATGGACGACAAGCTTAGCTGGAGCATCCGTTGGAATTTGCACGTCGTCGCCCGCGCCCTCTACCACCAGGTCGTCATCACGCCGTACCATGAGTACACCATTGCCGAGACGGTCTCCTTCGTCAGTGCCGACAACCTCACGTTCCTCGGCCCGGGACAGTCGACGACGCTCATCCAGTGGCTACGCGAGAAGGGATTCGACGATCTCGAACATCCCGAATGGCCTCTCATTCAGCTCCATAACTATGAATGCTGGCCGATTGAACTTCTCCGTATGGCTAACCTTTAGGGCCGGAGTATGTCGGAGACAGACCGAACCTTCACCTTTTTGGGTCTAGTGCCTAAATTGCATTCCCTGCTTTCCGGTTTCAACCTCAGTGAATATTCCCGGTTTTACCCTTGTGCCTTCCAACTTCCCATTTAGCATGCCTCTTATATTTTGCTCAAGCATAGCTTTGCAATCTCAGCATTAGTCACCTCATTTGACCTTGTTTGTCAGCCCGAGTTTCCGCCCATAGCTAGCCCGAGTTTCCGCCCACCGCTATCCTTTGTACGGGCCACCGAACCGCAAAACCACATGGGTTTGACAGCTCATGCTTGTTTCTTAACCTCTTTCAAAACAACGCCCTATCATGCCCGTCTTGGGTTGATTTGCTCATTAATCTTAATGCCTAAGAGGCTTTTTCCGGTCGGTTCGGTAACTTGAAGCTCCGTTTTTATCCTCACTTACAGTTGCGCAATAGCCCTTGTAATCAGGTTTCTTTTGCATTACTC
The DNA here is from genome assembly GCA_020875895.1 of Aphelenchus avenae. Taxonomy (NCBI): domain Eukaryota; kingdom Metazoa; phylum Nematoda; class Chromadorea; order Rhabditida; family Aphelenchidae; genus Aphelenchus; species Aphelenchus avenae. Next base: position 157,320 of record JNEY01000144.1, on the reverse strand, counting down.
ATCAGTTATTTGGCTCGCATTTAACTTCAATAAATCATATTAATAATTTGCCGAACCAGCCAGGTTTTGAGCCTTCGTTAGAGCCGTTTTAAGGCCTACTTTGAGACGAACGAGCACTAGTTTTATTTGAGCTATCTAGGCTTGTTAGGGCCAAGTTAAGTCCCCAACAACCAAAGGCCCTGTTGCCATGTTCTTCGCGTGCATGCTGCTTCTAACGCTCGTGCCAGAAGAGGCCAAGGCCGACTGCTGGAACTTTATCACTGGAAGCCGATGCGATTCCGAGTGGTTCTACAGCCTGCTCGGATTCAAGAAGTGCGCCGACCGTTGTCGTGACAAGGGATGGATGAGCGGTCGCTGCAAGAAGGCCCCGGAGAACTGCGGACCGTTTCAACGAGGGGCAAAATATTGTCAATGCAGCAATCTCTGTTACGATTGTTCATAGATCGCGTTCGTACGTCTGGGGATTTTCGCCATCACACATTAGTGTCTTCGAATTTATTTATTACAACCGATATTCGGTTAAATGAAAGCTATTAAATGCTTAGAACATGGCGGAGTACCAACGCTGTGTCGTTCGGAAATGTGTAGCAATTTTATTGAATTTTAAATTACTTCTACTTGGTGCTATGCAAATGTTTCTGCAGGGCAACCTTTCAAATTAACTTGTTCAAAGCAGTGTCTCTTTTTCATATTAATTTTGCCCGTGCGAAACGCGGTGAGGCGTGTTGCGCTTGTCACAAGGACTATTTCCCATAAAAGGCTTTTTGCCGTTCCAAACTGAAGTGAAGCGAACCAAAGTTAGCATCTACCTCAGTCTTTCAGTAAAAATAAGCGTTGTTGATAAGCCAGTAGTGCGACATTGCCTCTTTGCCTAGGATATTTTAGTTTTGTAAGACCACTACCTATTTTAGTCCCTGCGTAAACGCCGACATCCTAGCCTAGAGGACGCCGTGCAAGAATCTGCTTGTTAATGTTAGGTACCTGTGCATGTTAACTCCCGGTACCTACCAAGCCTTATTCTTACGTCATTGTAGCTCACATGTTTCGAGTTGCATTATAGCTGACTGCATTTATACAAGCGCGCCGATACGCACTGAAAAAAACTCCAAACTAAACGAAAACGACGAATAAGACAATGTTCATTTGTGAATGCTAACCATAAATGTGGAGGTAGGTACAGTTTGAGAAAATACAGGCAGACGTCATCAGCTCAATGACTTCGTGGACGACGCGTATGACGGCGGAGGAACGTCGGGTGAGGTTAACGAGCACGAGTAGGCGGGAGGAGCCTGAAGTGCAATGCCACTATGTACAAAGCGACGCCTATGCCGGGCGACCCATGCGTACACGCGTACATATGCCTGGCAGTACGGCGACATGACAGCCCGGGATTCTTCACCTATGGTATGGGTACGCCTCGGGGGGAGGGGGTGAGGGGAAAGTAGGCCCATTACGGGTACGGGAACTGCACGCGGTCTATGACGGGTACGCGGCGGGTACGGCTACGCGGAGCGCAACGATTACCGGGGCCGTTCCATTTCGAATTCACTTACGGAAGTACTCCCTTTGCCGTGGAGGAGGTACGCGTCCTATAGGCCCAGAGCTTACCTCAACGTCTGGAAGGCCGCCGCCCTTCGCGCAGTTTACTGCATTCTTGTATTCAGGCGGCGCTTGAATATACCAAAGCTTGTAGTCGGCTGCTGGGTAGTCTGAGTTCGGAGATGCTTGCAGTGTCTAAACTCAACTGATGGAGGACTGACGATATGCCGAACTTGTAGGCACATTAATCCTAGAGGCATTCAAGGCAATCCTCAACTTAAGGTCAGGTAGTGACTTACGCATTCTGGACAGGCGACCTTCGAGCGCTGCCGTATCCTCTGAAGCAGAATGGATACTGCAACTGTGAGCGCGTAGAAGATGAGGAATCCGACTGGGATGAGAAGTACGATGCCGCCGAAGAGGCTGTCGCTATGGCTGTGATGGTCGGACGTGTAGTATAGCGCCGAAAACAGCAAGAATGCGAGAAGTAATGCAGCGCTGGATCTGTAGGCAGTGGTCCGGGGACTGGCTTTCGGAGAAGGCCGGCCGTCAACGGTGGTACGTGGCAGGTCCATGTGCGCGATGGCGAACATTCTGCAAAGGTAAGTAATCTAGTGCGTAGGGCCTCATCGTCCGTAGAAAGCATGGCAATTCGCGGAACAACATTTGCCGATTTTCTTGTATCTTCAGGAAAACCGGCCGCTTTGAAATAATGTGCATATGCATTTTCATCGTTGTGTATTCATCGTTGTGTGTACCAGGGTTGTCCCCGAATGGTCCCTTTGTACTGGCTTTTAAAGGCGCGCATTTTCTTTCTGTATTCCGAAAGGGGAAAAACGGCCCCAGTCCAGTTCCAGTTACAACTAAATAGGACCCATGCTCAATGGACCATTTTACCCACAGCTAAATATCTCAATTCGGATAGATTACTGGGAAAACATAACGCCCATTATCTTATTTTAAGGTTTGAATTCTGCTCTGAATTGTCCGAATTTAGAGACGTGAAAGCGCGCAGTTTGAAAGCGAAACTTAATACAAATCCTTCGGCTGCGTTACAGTGGTTAAGGCAAAGCGCGCGTTACGGAGAAGTCGATCAACCGTTTGTCCCGACTTGCGAGGTCCAGCGACAGCCCTACCCCTGAGGGTTACGACTGTCCGCAGTTCGGAATCCGAACTGCGGATTGCGCAGCTTGGGTCTTCGAATATACAAAGAAGTACAGTCCGGACAAAGGGATCGTTAATTGGCTCGGGCGGAGCATGCAGGGCTGGTAACAAGTAACTCTGATGTTTGAGTGTACGAATATGCCGGCTTCAACCAATAAGTTTATTTTGATTTGACGGAGTTCACAGGCTTTGAAGGGACTTGAGCCGACGTAAATAGCGGGCGCCATAATTCCTGTCGCGCCTGCCCAACAGGAAAACAACTGCGCACTGAATGGTTCGCAATGGTTCGAAATAGGGCACGTTCGCTGCACGCAAATAGCGAGCGCAAAAGTACATGATCCGCATTTGGACTGCGCTTATTCAAATCTCTCCAGGCAAACTGCGGTCGTGTCGCCCCACTCAAAGTTCATACGTCTACTAATGCTGGCAACGAGTGAGGTGTGTAGGCAGGGACGCATTTATAATGGCCACCGAAGCTACCCCGTGCTGTCGGAAGGCCAAACCTGGAAGATTCGGGTCCTCGAGTACATACGGTCTGTTGTCGTCGAGGACGAAATTGGGGGTAATGAGGCGACCAAATTTTGTGTACTTTTGTATGCACGCGGTCGAAAAATGGGACATCTCGGATTACACAGAAAAAAGTCTGAGCACCTTCAACTGTTAAAAAAGAGACGAATCCTTTCAGTCGTATTCGGTGACTCTTTATTGTTGGACGACGAATTTTACGCACTTTTATGACCATGCTACCGAAAAAAGTTGGGCCTGCTTGACAAAACAAAAGGTTTGAGAAAGCTACTCGCAAAATGAGAAAGTTCCATTCCTTTTCAGGAGAACTTAGTGAATTTAACAGGACGTTTGGTCAAATCAGCGGTGACAGCAGGCACTTTTTTGTGGATGTCGACTCGAATAAGAATTGCGAACGGTTTAAAACGTTTCACTGCCTTCACTTTAAACTGCCTCAAGCACGCACAACAAAACGGCGCAAACATCGACGTCAGCAGTGACCCGGTCGAGAACAACAAAAGGGTCCGTACCGGCGGCGTCCATAGACAATGGGACACAAACCGGCGTGCGTTGATTTTCGAAAATAGGGCGACGCGACTTATGCAAAAGCGAACGGCGGTCGTCCAGAGGATTCTCGGTCCACAAGCACAACAAGCGTCGGCGGTACACGTGTTTATCGTAAGCAAGCAAAAGGCTTTGTAAATAGACCTAGATGAGTCACCCTAGCCGCTACAAGCGTGCAGCTAGTGATGTAAAATTCAGCCTAAATTCTGAAAACGCAAAAGCTGCGTTGGTCCGTTTCTAGCTGCTTCTAGCGGCCATAGCGTTAAATTTTAAGAATTTTTTCGGCTTAAAAGACTGCCACATTTTTGGCAGTACGGCAATCATCTGAGCTTGAATTCGCTACGTCCACTTAGCACGAGCGCTCGTTAGTTCTCATTCAATCAACATGAGAAGCGTTTCCTCGTTCGCACCTTATAGGAAGACCTCATTAGTCGGTTGTGGCGAGGGTCTGGAGAAGAGGCCTGAGATAGAGCGGTACATAAAGATAATTTCGTTTCCCGATTTTTGTGAATGCAACGTTAAGTTTCAGCGAGTGCCGAAACTGGACAACCGCAATTGCAAGATCGAACCGCACGCCTGAAGTAGGTGGAGTTGGCTGGGTGTCGAAAACTGGCAGCGTTCAGCGTAATACTAGAGTTAGCGGGTACACCCCCTCCCCCGTGCCGGGGTCCGTTCGGTCCTGGACCCCCCCCCCCCCCCCCGTGCCGCGCTCCGTCCCATGCCAGCACGACCTCAGCACGCGACGAGCCGTGCCACGGAACGGCCTACGGAACGGCCCAAACGAACTCGACCCACAAAAATGACATTTTCAAGATATGTTTTGTCATGAAGGTTATTAAAAAGAACATTTTTGACACTAAAAACGCAACATTTAGCAAAATCTTCGGTCTAAGGTGACCAGTTTTGATCGATTTACGCTTAATAAGTGGATATTCGGTGTACCAACACGGATTGGAAAACGGCGCCNCCCCCCCGTGCCGAACCCGAACCCGAGGTGGACCCACCCGAGCCGAACCCGAACCCCGTATAATACGGGTTCGGGTACGGGTACTGCCCGTACATTGGTACGGGTGCCGATCTCTAGTACAGAGTAAGGTACAAATGGGTAAGAACAATAAGGCTTACGGTAGTGCCTGGGCCGGCCAGTACGGAGTACGGTACGGCTTCAGTTTTCTCGATATTTTTTCATAAGTATGGCTCGTACTGGTACAGTACCGTATTACGCCCGTACTGCCGTACCGTACCGTGCGTACGAGAGTAGGGTACGGATCGGGTCAGCACGGTACGTGGTGTGTATGCCAGTTGTTGGTCCTTAGTAACCGCCTCGAATTGGCCCGCTACACCTCGTATTTTGCAACTACTTGGATTGATGTTGCCAAGAAGTTAGATAGTCAGTACATCATCGAATCACATGAGACGCTCGGCGTGACTGTATGCTTAAGTGGAAGGTGCTCGAATTTTTAGGACAGTGGTGGTATCGCAAAAACTGTGGTAGACCGCGGAATGCGAGGGAATCCATGCGAATCTAACCCGGTCCGCTAACGACAAAACTAACAAAGTCGTTTACCCGCTAAGAACATAGCTTGCAGTGAAGAACATGTTGACCCGTAGGAGCATAAAATATATGCCCAGAAGAAACGCTAACTCCGCTTGGGTCGCTTTAATCGATGTCAGCTAGCGGACGATGGTCCTGGAACGCACTCTGATGTCATTTTCGTAGGCCCTTCCTAATGCGTACTTAAAATAATCGAGCAGTATGGCGCAGACTTTACTTGAAATCTTCTCAAACTTGTTTCGTCTGGTAGCGCAGTCCGCATTAAATCAGTTTTATTATTTCATTTCCTTTGTGTGCACATTTATGCGGTTTGTGCGCGGCCGTGCGGGCTCAAGGACGCAAAGTATCCGGAAGGTGGTTTCGCCACTACGCCACCTGTTTGCGGGGTTTCTTGGAACGTTTAGGGGCAGACATCGCTTAAATACGTGGGTAAGATTTATTGCTCAACGGATGACAATTCCCTTCGTCTTGCGACACTAAAGTCATACTCCTATGAGCGCCGTATGTCCCGGATGAGAACACAAGACGGGCTCAGATCATGGTCTGCCAGTTAAGTAATAAAAATTCCTGTGGTTGGGCGCTGAATGAAGCGCTTCAGAGCTGGTGAATTTTAAGTCATACGTTCAACCATTCCGAGTTCTTATCAGTTATAAGCTCTTCACAAATGACTGCATCAACCTGCGCTTGCTGCTGCCCTTCGGCCTCCGCTCCAAACAAGGCCTATTTACCGGTGCGAAGTAGTGATAAGAACTTCTGATTCCTGTCAGTCAGTGACAGCCAGCTCAGTGTTTTTGAGGGATTCTCTCTTGTCGACGCATTCCTCTTCCGTTGCGGATCTGGCAGAATGCCGCTTAGAGCCGTTATGCCTCGCAAAAATCAACTTATCGCCAAGGTAAGGGCCCCTCAGCATGTGTCTTGCACCATCTTCAACCCCGAAGCGTTGGTGGGGTTCAATGGTCTAAAATTTCGTCGTCAAAAGCATTTTTTAAAGCGGTTTTGGAGACTACATCATTCTGAGCATTTATCGCGAGCACGGGAGTGTATTTTTGTCCAGCTCTTTTAAAACCTTACCGGTCCAGGTCGCACTCTGTTTACGACGCTACCCACCGCTACCCCAGCAAAAATTTCTTGAAAACGGCTAGTCCTTATAGAAAGACTAACGTGTCGAGCAAGGACATATCCTTAGGTGTGCGCTGCTTCCGGCATTCATTGGCAGGTCCAAGACGAAAACGGCGCCGTCTACACTGCTCGAGTTTCTTCGACTCTTAAACGCGCGCGTCGAGTCAGAGAGGGCTGCTTCGTTTTCTTACGCCATCTGAGCGCCTCCGCTCCGCTGGAGGGCGAAATCGATTTTGTGTTATCCAACACAATTATAAGACAACTTCGTCGGCAGGAAGCTTGGCCTCCGCTCTTTGCGGATCACAAGGACGCGTCGGCGAACGCAAGCGGCAGCAAGCAAACAGGTAATGCCAGGTCTTTGTGTCAGTGTACGTCTTTTTCGAAACTTTGAAGTCGCCTTTCGAATTCCGACAAACTTTATTTCGGGTTTCGGTTTCGAAATTCGAAGGTAATAAGCCAGAACAAGGGGAGCGTCAAAATTTGAGGGAAGGATACAGTTAACAAGAACCTTCTCACTAATTTTTAGCGCATTCTAGCGTGGGATGCGGTATTTCGATGTGCCTTCTAGCCTCAGCATGGCTGCTGTTTACTTTAGATCAATATTCGTCTGACGGCCTTAGTTACTGGGACGACTACGACTCGGAGGAAAACAGTGCATATGCCCACGAAATGGCGGCTGAGCACTACTGTGGAGACTCCGGCTAGTTGCATTTGCATTGTCATTTGCAGTTGCATTTGCATTGTCATTTGCAGTTGCATTTGCAACTGTCATTCGCTCCAGAAATATTTTCAGTACTTTTGTACAAACCAGTAAAAGGCGGACATGATTTGTTGTCAGAACTCATGTCATCAGGCGGAGTCGCCAAAAGAGGCTTGAAAATTCACACGAGGTTTCTTCAGTGCCTCTGCGGACACGAGTTCGTCCCATTCTCATCTCGGAGTAAACCAGCGTATCACTGTAACACCCACCCCTTACCATTTTAAACTGACACATTGTGCGCGTCTGCATGCGGTACCGCTTAGTAGCATGAGTGCACGCATGCATGCATGACCTAAAGCGTGGCACGCTTCACGCATTGTTGCAATAAAAAATAGAATTATCTCCTCGCTGCCGTTCGCAAAATTTTAATTACATTCTATCGTAAATAATCCGAGCAGGTCTCGCCACACTTGAGTCTGCACCGAAACGTATGGCAGTTACAGCACCGCTGTACATATGTACCATATACATACATGAAAGAAAGTTCTTGAATGTTTGGTTATGCAAAGCACATTAACCCATCATCGAATTATGTGAGACGCTCGGCGTGATTGTATGTGCAAGCGGAAGGTGCTCGACGTATTGTAAGACAGCGGCGGTATCACAAAAATTGCGTTGCTGCGACGTCGTAGCCTGTAGAAGGCGAGGTAACCTGTCCGAACTGGTCCGCTGAAGGCAGCCTCATGAGGTTCTGTTCTGACGTCAAGCGCGTACCTCGAAATGAAGAGGCATATCGGCCCGTAGAAGCACAAAATATCGACGTAATATTGAGAGAAGACACGAAGCCAGACGCCCAGTTGAGGAAAGCGCGGGGCGAAGAAGAACATTCCCGCCGTCATTGCAACCGCCAGTAGGTGCACGATGAGACCGAATATCGCAAAGACTAAAAAGACATTTAGCCGCAAACAGAAGCAGGTTGTCCAGGCTGCACTCCCTTTGGTTCTTTTTCTGGACGCCAGAATTCTACCCTTTTAAGCTATTTAGTTTTCTGCAGAGAACACATTCGCAATTAATGAGGGCGCAATGAGGATTATGTATGAGACAAAATTTGATCAGAAAAATGGCCAAAAATGGCCTGAATTTGGCCTAGACTAGAAACGGGCCGGCCGGACCGGGCCTGAGCTTAGGCCCGGCCCGAGGGCAAAAAAAATTTGGGCCCGACCAGGCCCGGACCCACCCCCCGGACTCGAGCCCGCCCATTCCGAACCCTGGTACGGAATATGGTACGGGTGGGATTGACGCACCGTACCGTACGGTACGAAGTTGCGGAACGAGTGATCAGTACGGTACGCAGTGCGGTACTTGGTGCGTCACTCCGTAACGGAGTAGGATACGCGTGGCGGTCACCGACTTACCGGTAGGTGTTATTGAGTTAATTTTTTGGTTTGGATAAGATTATTTTGACGTTTTCGTTCGGGGTTCGAGCTTGATTCTTCTGTTTCGGATTCAGTCCGGCATCTAATGGCAGGAAGGAGCTTACTGAGTAGCCTGTAGTCGTCTCGAAATTCGTCTTTCTGCAGAGCGCTGAGCCGCCTATAGCACCAAAACGTCCAAGAGTCCACGACTGCGCTCAGTATACACGTGCCCAGTATTATGGCGAGAGACGCTATACCAGCGACCTAAACTTGCAAGCCTGCTATTGACGATTCTCAAAGTTAGCCTACCGTTGGGTTGAGGAGCCGCCACCTCGAGAACGCATCGCTCCGCTTGATCCCTGCTGTTACGACGGCGCCGATGATAGGAAACAGCACAAGCAAGCATAAAACTACAACGAAACGCTTCCCTCTCCAAAGCTAAATCGGCAGACTTCATGTACCATTTGTCGTATATGCTAATTCCTAGCCTATATAGAGAGTAACTTTCCTGTGTAACCTCAGACGTGTACAGTCTACCAGCCGTTAATAAACCTTCCCCACCTGACTTTGCCCCTTTGCCTTTGTCTAGCCTTAGTAAGGATACGACACCATTCAGGGACCCTAATGAACTCAGGTTTTTCTGGTTCTCAGAGCAAGCGAGGAGAGCCCCAATGCCTATGCTATCGTTCGATACACGATTATACACCCGAACTTTCGGCATTTCCTAGTGCTAATTTGTAAGCGTTTGCAGTGTTAGAATTATATTTCGACAATTTCATAGCCTTGAGGCGTATCCAGTAGTTTTCCGCGTATTAGTTCCCTTGCGGCATGTTTGACGTTCGTCTGTTTCGTTGACTGATCCACGTGCCCCTTTATATTTTGCCCTAGCTCCGGGTTGACATTGCCGATAACCTCCTGTGCTTGGCTGAATGATGAGCGAAAACGCGAATTTTATACTTTTATCTTTGAACGTCATACGTTGGGGCCGGAAATGGCAACGCAATACGTTTTGTACCGCCGCATTTCGCCGAATTCCACTTGCCGGACATTGTGGTCTGTACGCATCAGCTTACCTTTGTATGTCGCGTCGGCCAAACGATGGCAGTGTAACGGTTCAAGGCAATAGCGGTATGCGAGATAAGTGGGAAGAACGTACAATAGCCGGTAAACAGAAGCAACCAGTAGCTCTCGCTAGGGTTGAGCCATCCGGACGGAAAGAGATCTTTACCACGAAATTGAATTTCGACAGTGTACTGAAAGATTCGTGTCACCGATAGAGCGTTCTTTACAACCCTGGCTAAATGCGTGTTACCGAGGATGATTGAAAGCGTGTTTATTCGACCTTTTAAGGCTAGAGGAAAAGCAGCATTTGCCAAAGTTGCCAAAACAGTATGCTGGACGCGGGGTAAAAAACGAATGTTCCGTGGGGGTAAGTTAATGTAGGTAAGCTTAGGGCTAGCGGCGACCTATCACCTTTCCTTCCACGCCGGGGTTCGTCTCGTACTTGATCCAGTTGCGTAAAAGGGTCTCGGCGAAAAAGACGTCCTAGAGGGACACTGGCTGCTTTAATAGTTGTTGTACTGAGCAGGGCCGTATGCAGGATTTCAGGATAGGGGGGTGGAGGTCGGTAACAGGGGGTGGACCTTAAAACGGGTAAAAAGGGTCAAATTTGTCCTAAAATCACTAAAATAGCTTTAGAAATGGCATAATTAGCCTTTATTAACTATTTTAGACCTATT
>JNEY01000144.1:97064-110787 GCA_020875895.1 Aphelenchus avenae | reverse complement strand
CCCCCCCCCTCCACCCCTGTGACAGTCACGCATTTTCTGTACGCTCCCCACGTGGGGCAAGCGCAACATTTTAGGGAGGCCGTTGACAGAGGACAACGGGAAATAACAAACAGTATCCCCGGCACTTAAAAGTGCAGTGCAGTTAGTGACAAGATTTGCTGACTCACGTGAAGTGGTGGTCCTCCCCGGTACGGTCACGTCTAGCCTTCTCCCGCATGTATGCTTCCACGTAGTCCTTCGGCTCCGCCAGCGAGTCGAGGTCGGCGTGCGTCTTATGCTCGTCGATCTGTCGCGCCATGAAGCCAAGCAGTCCGTGAAAGGCAGCCTTTACTTCCTCTGCTTTCTGCTTGAAGAACGGAAGCTTCACACAGAGGCGAACGAGTGCATCGTGGTCGCAGCGGAGAATGGCGAAAAGCGGATGAAGTTGCCCGTTCAGGACGTCGGCGAGCATTCCTTTCAGGGCAAAGAACTCCTTCTGACGGTCCTGCGGATCGGACAGGTTTTCAAACTTTAAATTTTGGGCAGCACTTACCTCGTCCCATCGGTAGCCGAACAACACCCGGTTGATGACGCAACCCACAGCGACCTCCAAATGCGAGGGCAGGTCGACCTCGTCTACGTCATTGCTGATATCCACCTTCATTTTCCCGATCATGGCGACAACTTCGTCGAGAATCTGCGAACGCATGTGTGTCGTGGTGAACCCTTTACTCATAGTTACCCTCTCATGCATGACGTTCTTGCCCATGCCAAAGTCACGAAGTGTGTGCAGCGTGAAGCGCCTGTGATCGCGCCATTCGACGCCCTCCGAGAAAATAACGCCTCGCGTGGTGCCGTCCGGGGAATCTGCAAGATGGCGGAATCGTAAATGTGCGTGCCTCGAGAGTATTCCCAAACCTCCCAAGTAGCGAGTGAGCGGCGCCGAGTTCGTCCTGCCGATAAAGGCGTCACCGTCTTTCTGGAACGTCTCCACCATCTTTGCGTAGTCGTTGACGGCAACGATCGGCTGTTCGCCCATCCAGTACGTGTAACTAAATCATGTGCATGTGCTTTTTAGAGATCAGCTTCCACACAGTAGCCACCCCAAAATTAGGGATCGGCGTGACCCCGAACAGACCCCTCTCCCGGACCGAACTGCCGAACCGGTGAGTTCGAAGTGCCGAATTTTCGGCAGGATGAAAAGCCGAATTCAGCCTGGAAAACCGTGGATTTTTTCCTAGAAATGACCGAAAATCCCTCTATTATGCTACGCAATCGTTGCCTATAAGCTTGCAAGGCCTTGCATAACTCGAGATTTTCAATAGTCGCCAAATTTTCGAAAAAAACCCTTTATCCGACCGGAAGTTCGGCACCCGAACTGACCGCCTCACCCCGGACCAAATAGCCGAACCGAAAATACCGGATTAGGGTTCGGCCGAAAAACCTGACCCGGTGCCGATCCTTGCCCTAAATTTCGTAGGTGATGGTTATGGCTTGCATTACGGCCAGTAGAGGGTGAGGCTACCCATGCTAGAGTTCACAAGGAATCTGCGGACACATAGGAGTTCAAAGTATCGGGTTTTCAGGGTACTCACACGTCGCCATATTGACGCTTCCATTTAACGAAGACCTCTTCTCCGGACCCATGCTTGAAGATACTCAGCAAGTTGCCGAATAGAGGCAGAGGAGTGGGGCCAGGCGGAAGGTTGCGACGCTTATAGTAAAAGTTGTAGAACAGAACCCAAAATGTAAGCGCAATTGTGGCGTCGATCAGGAACACAGACAGAAGCATTGTCTACGGCGATCGGTCGGTCGGTGGCGAATATGGCTCACATCCACATTTTTCTGGAGCTATATATGGTCGTAAAAAGGCGTGAGCAAACAGGAAGGAAGTGATATCTCCAGCGAGAAGAAGGGAGAACAGTTCATCAACGTGTGCGGCCCGCGGCGCTTGGCCCTTTCTTGAGTGCAAATACCAAAATGAAAGTGCACTTCTTTGGGTGGGTTTTGCACCGACCACAAGGGCAAACATCGTCCGTGCAAGTCATGAGGACGCCCATTTGGGGCAAGAAAGATAAATCGTCCCGCGGGAGTCGCTATGATAACTTCCTCCATGACGGCAACTAATATTAAAGTCCAAGGATTGAAGTTTAGGGATCATCCAGAAAATATGTTACGGCAAAAAGGGGACGGAGGAGTGTAACAAGTGGATATGGGAGGGCTTAATGTTACACAATGCACTTGATAAAATGGCCCGCAGCAGGGATGGGACCGAACTTCGGATTCGGGTTCGGAAATTCGGTAAATTTTCCGAAGTACGCATTCGGATTCGGTTGAAAAAGCGAATATTTCCGAAGTTTGCACTTGATAAAATTGCCCGTCGCCAGGCGCCGCAGAGGTGGAAATTTCACGGTTTTGGTCAAAATATATTCAAATTTTGGCGATATCGCCAGAGGCGCGCCGTTTGTTAGACACAAGCGCATTAGAATATCGTATCACAACAATGTTTTCACCTGAGATTTCGTTCTTGTAAGGCTTATGCCCACTTAACAAAAAAATTTTGTCAAAACCGTCATGTACCGGGCAGAAATGAACGAATGAAAAAGTTCGGATTCGGAAGTTCGGAAATTCGGTACATTTTTCAACCTTCGGATTCGGTTCGAATTTCAAAAACCACCCATCCCTGGACCGCAGCTAGGCGCCGACCGACGAGCTTTTCACTATGCTTATCATGTTTTCGACAAAATTTCGTTGTTATTGCTTTGGCGGGTTATATTTTCGATGGGGTTTCGTTTAGAACATCATGCCTTAGATGACAAACAGTGAAAAGAATAAATAAAAAACATTAATGCGTGTATTGAAAGTCGTTATTGTAGTGGGGAGGGCAGGAGCGTTGGTCAGATCCCACCCTTAATTGCTTTGGAATCGATAGCGAGGCTAAGCGACAGAACCGATTTACGAACCAAAAAAGTGTCGCCAAGAGTGTGACACTGTGATGAAAATTCAAAAATTATTGAGCTGTGACAACCAGCGCAAGTCACAGTTTCAGCCGCAGTTTCGGCGACACTCGTGTTGATTGTGAACACGTGCGACTGGCGCTGAAAGTGTGACATCAGTCACGCTTTCGGCGCCAGTCACACGTTCAGCGACACTGTGTTCACAATCAATCCAAAACTGCGGCAGAAACTGCGACAGTCGGCGATTGTGAACGCAGCTTCGCAAGGGGGGGGGGGGGGGTCAAAGTTACCCTATCGCTTTTTCTGGACGCTCCCTTAAAGAGGGATCCTTCGAATACAGCGTATTCGCTCACGAAGGCATCATAATTTTATTGCCTAAACTGGTTTTTAATTAAGATTTCTTTTTTTCCGAAACGGAATATCTTATTTAATTGTATACGTTTTTTCTAGGATTCAAAAGCCTAAGCCGGTGACGTGCTACTTTTCCCTAAAAAAATGGCCAAAAAAGTGCAAAAAATTACAAAATTTTGTGATCACGGCACGGTACCGAGCCGTGGCCATTGCTCGACTCTACGGCACGGGGGAGGTCACCATGGCTCGGCGCACGGCACGGGGGGTGGGGGCCAGCACGCCTCGGCTCGGGGTATTTGCATCTCTGCTATCCCTCAACTAAGGGANTTCATGATTTATAAGCCCCCCCCTTAAAAAACCGAAAAAAAAACTACTAATTTTAAGCAGATTAGTACAAAGCTCTTCTGTTGGATAACCACTCTACATATTAACCCTTCTACGTCTTGACGCTTTTTTGAATGTGATTTACGTAACCTCAAAGCTAAATTAGCGCGTATTTTAACAAAATAAATTTATCGGCTCTGCCAGCACAGCTTGATCAACGGGCCCTCTTTTGTGCGTTAAGCACTAACTCCCCAAAACTTCCCCAATTACCCGCGTCCCTTTGGCCCGCGGAGGGGTTGACAATGCAAAAGCCTCCAAAAATAGAAACGAGGGATCCCGGTGCGGGATGCTAGTTGAAAACTAGAAGCCCCTGGGCTTCAAATTCATAGAATAAATACTAATCGACCTGACAGAGCCAAAACTCTTTGTAGCCACGAATGTGTCTAAATAACTTTCTCTAACGCTAACAAAACATTATTTGGACGTCAGGCCCTTAGCCAGTCCCGGGAACGTTCGGGGTGCTTCTTTCCTATGCACATGTCATACAAATAACATGTTTATCCAGTTTATTTAGTTCCATCCAATACGCAAAAAGCACCGACAAATAATGGTTTGAGGTAGTCACATTGTGGCGTCGCATATCAGCTAGTGAAGTACTTCGATAGCCATGTTATCGTTCCGAGATTCTTGAAGGTCGTTGTCCACTGTGCAGCGGTAAGCCGTGCCTTGAAGCGCCCCAGAATCGTTTGCGCTCGTGTGAAGGTCATAAACTAGAAAGCGATTTGACTTCGGCGGAGCTTCTTCAGCCCCGCTATGCTGTTAAACGGCATGGGCGCAGAGCTGTGTAGACGCTCACGACAAATTCAGCATACCTCTGCCGTCATATAGTGTTCCTGACAGAGAATGGCGGCCTGCGTTCTCCCGTTGGCTTTCATCGTCTTCACCGTGTCTTCAATCTGCAAGCGATCAGTTTCCATGCGTTCCTGAACACGTCTGCCAGACCTGGATAATGAGCGGCGAGAAATTGTTGTTGATCACGTCGAACAAAATGTTGACGACCGCCATCGCTTTGTCCTCCCCGCCCAGATCGTTTGCAATGCGGTTGAACACTGCCGTGCCCTCCGTGAGCTGCCCGGCGCTTAAGCTTGAAAGACAAGTGTCGCGCAGGTCTAAAGACGACGGTCCAGGCTGATGCATGGCGAAAACGTAAACGAATCGTGGAAAACCTACGAGTGCCAATTTCGGCAACGGTCTTCAGGTTGCACATGTCCAGCGCCATGCCGTCAACGACCTTGCCGACTTGCGCGAAAGTCAAGAAGTCCGAGATCAAGTTTCGGTATTTGTTGATCGTTGTATTGCGCGGCACCTGGGCCAATGAAAGATCCGCCGCTATGCCGACCAGGAAAGCTGAGAGAATGAGAATGTTTGACATAGGCACAGAAAGGAGTTCTCGTGGATGGCGGCGGCAACTCCTTTCTCTTCCGATACGCTCAAGTAGGGCAGGCGCCAGTATATATGCCTTCTCTCAGACTACTTAAGGGTATTGTTTACACGAAGAAACAAATCGCATTAATCCATGTTAATCCATACGATCTCACAATTTTACAATAATGGGGAAGTGTCTAAATCCGTCTGGGATGTTAATCCCGCAATATTCTGTACTATTAGCTGCGCGAGCTCCCCCTCATCCCAGAGGTACGCATGAAAGTGCATAGTCAGTTCACGTCTCTTACTCGAAGTGCACTTGCTAGAAACATGTCTAGCTGCGGTTTGTATGCTGATAGCATTTTGCATGTCTTCTAAGGGTCGCTTAAGCGAAAGTGGCGTCGTTCTGAAACTGCCTATTATATAGAGTTTATACGCTTTCCACGCTCGTTCACTTCAAGTCCTTGCTGTTTGCCACACGAATAATTCTAAATGTTCCAAAGGCTTCACAATTCTAAATGCCCCAAAGGCTTCATGGTAATCGTGCGTTTTTATTTGCCACTGTCTTACCCAACAAGCCACGCATAGTTTTCTAACTAGGAGCAACATTTATGGTCGTGGCGCATTCCGTCCTTTGTCCCGACACCCATCTCATTAAAGTTTAGTGCACGAAAGGGCACGCGCACCTTTCCGCGTGAAGCGCACTCGTACTCTCACATTTTCCCTGGAAACACTGTTATCCTCATTCCGCATTCATCACGACAGACAGCCACGCTGCGCGGCCGTCACGAGACATACGTTGGGACAGCATTCTGGGCTGGCAGCCGAACGACAATAACAAGCTAGAAGTGGGCGCTGTTTGGACAAATTTGCCTCCCACATCGACCTTTAATGTATTAGAGGTTAGCATAATAATATGATAAGGGAGCGTCCAGAAATTATGTTAGCCTAACAGGGGGAGGGGGGGGTCAGCGATTTGTTAACCATTGTTAAAATAGGGGGGAGGGGGGGTCAAGGGGGTGTTAACGTTAACAACACAAGCCAAGTAAATTGCCCGCCGCAGGCGCCGACAAACGATATTTTTGCTTTATTTGAGCAATTTTGACCAAAAATTTCGTCGGTATCGCCTGCGGCGAGCCATTTTTTTCCTTCCCATTTTCGTTCAGATGTGCTGAAAACACACTGGACAAATCAGTCCGTTGACATTGTAGAACTTAAACTGGATAAAATGACAAAAAATTTTTTGTTGGTTAACAAGGGGGAGGGGGGGGGGGGTCAAAAAAGTGCTTTGTTGGTTAACATAATTTCTGGACGTTCCCTAAGTCCGCTCGATTGTAAGCAGTAACTCCGCTGTGTTTGTTACTTGACTGTTGAGTGCTTTAATGGATTCCCGCTAAATAACCCAACATCGCTTAGCGACACACATTTCCGCCTCGTAAGTGATTGTTCTCTCTCGACTGACTGGCAGACGCTCGGGGAAACACAAGACACTGATAAATTCGTGCTTCCTCCTTCCCATCCGGACCCCACGCCGGGCACTTGTCGGCCTTCGCCGCCCGATATAAAAGCGGCTGCCGCACCCCAAGCACTCGGAGGAGATCAGAGTGGCTGGCCAAGGTGTGGCTGTCCACGCCGTCTCTCGAGCGGCACCGCGGTTGCTGCAACCACATTGATAGAGACATAAAAGAAAGTATACAGAGCCCAGGGCGACCTGGTGGCCGTCCCCGTCGGCGGTCCAACGAGAAACGGCGGTTCCCGCATGCGGCCGGGAATGAACGACCGCTCGGTGGAGACCGGGGTGGCGCCGTCGCAGCGACTGATCTCTCAATTTTTTCTCCTTCCTTTTGTTTCAGTCCATAGACAATGGCTGCGCCGACCTTAGAGGACACATTGCTTGGGTTGTTTGAGAAACATGCAATACAAAGACCCGACACAACACCAGTTTTGGCTTCACCGTGACCGCTCCGTTTTCTTTGTGGTATAGTTCTGTAATAAGGGAGCTGCAAAAATCTGGTTATCTTTTCAGTAAAGCTAACAAGGGGGTGGGTCGAAACAGTGCTTAGTTAGTCGCTAACGTGTTTTCTAAACGCTCCCTAACCGGTAACCGTACCGTACTGCGCACCGTACTGTCCCCCTCTCCGTACCGTACTCGTCCGTACCGATCGCCCGTACCGTACTCTCTACCGTACTATGGAGTACGGAGTAGGGCCTTGCCGTAACACGGTACGGCACGGCCGTAGCACGCGCCCTACTAGTGATACAGGTCGAGAACAATCGAGACGTACCGTGCTCCGTATTGGACCACCAACCGTACCGTACTCCGTCCTGTTCTGAACTCGCCGCAGTGTATTCCGTATCGTTCAATACGAAGTGCACTACGGTACGGCCTTACTATCTGCATGAATACCGGCCTTTACCTATGAGTTCACGATACTGTTCCTTTGGAAAGCACTTGATACAGCTTGAGACGAAAGCACCTCTACGAGCTCGCAGGACGTCTGGATCGCCTATGGTTACGGACTCTTCGAACAACTGGATTTGTCCCGTGTATGCGCATGCCAGCATTTTTTATTCCATGTCAAGCTGCATCTGGGATTCCGATAGTAATAGGGGTTCATGTCCGGTACACTGCATAAATATTATTGCACTTGTGAACGTTGCACGAGAAGGCAGCTTGTCATCATTGCTCCCAGCACTAAGAGATATTCGACTCTTAGTTGCGATAGATTCTCTTCCGACACGATTCTAAAGGAAGTAATCCTCGTAAATATGTCGAGAATGCTGTATATCCTCTAACACCCCCTCCCCCACCAATAGGACGACATTTTAAAACGTATTTTTTTATAAAATAAGTAATTCGCGATGGGAATTAACACAGAAACCTTACCATATAAATGCCGGTCGAGAGAAAGTACCGACTTTTTAACCGTCAATATTTTTGACATTTGCGGGGAAAAATAAATATTGATTGATCGTTGACTGTAGGACACAGTCAGTTGGCTTACCGTTTCGCAGCATTCTTTCTTAACGAGTCCAAGAACGGAGTTCTTCGTATGTTGGCTGCGAGTTTTTGAGTTGCGACGAATGCTCTGGCAGGCTGAGAAAGCGCAAGACGGATCGTCGCTAGTACCATTTCGGAGGAGGACTGACTGCCAAAGGTCCTCACCTTTTATACACGATCGACGGTGATACCCAGGAACGACCTTTGACTTCCTCGTTGCCGACTACCGTCACAGTGACTCCTCGACGTCTAACATGATTACGCGTCCGAACAAGGAAGTAAATCGGTTCCGCTTTGAACAGGAATAGAAACATCCCATTCTTTGGGTTAAATTGCGTTAAGCAGACCACAAAGTTCGCGACATCGTCTGGTTGGGAATGCACTACATTCCACGACGAATACAAGTCCGGCTTGGCATCTCTCGGAAACTGTCAGGGGGCCCAAATCGCTTCTTTTGTGTGGTAGCACATTGGATCCTTCGAGTAAGTGCCTTTATGTGTTAAGCTGGTGGACGACTTGAAGGGCACTAAATGACTTTCATGGCACGGTTTAAACACGCAAAGTACAAACACCCCACAAACGCTCCAGCGGAGGCGCTTTTCGTCAAAGGGCAAATTCCCTGGGAACTATGCAGTAGATGGGCACGGATGGAGGGACTGTGTTCAAAGGCTCAAATCGAATCCAAATCAGAATCTGAAGGTGTAAAGCAAAACAGATGCGGATGTGTTTCCGGATCTCGGTAAAAGCACCCACAAACATGAGCTCCAGAGCCGATACGGACCTTTTCGATTCGCTGTTTCTGACCAGAACATTACTTATATTCGAGCAAAGTTCGCTACATGGAAAACACCGCACTCAAAGGTGTTCCATGGCAAATGTCTAAAAACTGCGCGGAGTCAGCGGTGGAAAATAATTGAAATTATTACGGAAAACAGACAAAGTTTCGTCGGCGGCTGCCTAGCGGTGCGCCAATCTCTAGCTTTAAAATCGGAAAATTTCTGTTTTTGATCGAATCCAGGCCCAATGCATCCCAAAAAGGAAAAGAGAGATTTATTGTTCGCCAGGAAAGTCAAGATTAATAGTAGTATTTTTAATACTATCGAGTAGTCGATGAGCTTAAGCAGAAGAAACGAGTCAATGTCGGTTGGACGCATTGTCTAAGAGAGGCAAACGCAGACGGATAGTCCCAAGCTCACCAATGGCTGTATGGGGAGGCACACGCCGACGTTGAGTCCGATGTCTTGGCATGCCTTAGTGCACTTCTCATCGCCCGGGACTATTCCGCCGCAGATGTCCCTAATGATTCGTGCGCAGCGTGCCGCAGGTTTAGTTTTGGTTGATGACTCGGGTACTAAAAAAACGGCGGTCAACAAGGCTCGACTGCCTTTCGCAAAGAAACCATAAAAGTATTATAATACTGTGCACGATGGCTACAATACCTTTGATAGTGGTTGTATCGGCCGCAGCCTCCGATGTCGCGGAAGGGCTGGTGCTCTCTACAGGGAAGGTGATAGTGATGGGTCCCGGTCCAGTCGTTGGGCCTAAAACTGAAGCTGAGAAACTGAAGGAGAATATTGTTTCATTGCATCATAGCAGGGCTCAGCGGGCATAGGCATCGACGAACATTCTCGTCCCGTTGCCTGCTACGAGCTTTTCCCACTCCATACCTCGCAGTTGTCGGAAGGACTTACTTGGAGTGGCGGCCACGGTGGACGTTGTCGTCGCCAAACACTCCGGTTGCGTCTCTCCACAAAGGGTTCCTCGTGCGAACGGGCCGACGCACGTGCAAACTGCGATGGAAAACGGCGGGCGAGGACGACAGCTGCCGGCACCCATGCCAACGGAAGCACAAGCCGCAGCACAGTTCTCATGGTCGTCGGGTTTCAGACACATGCCATTCTCTTGCTCGCAGGTGCAAACGGGAGCAGCCGTGGGCGGTGCTAAAGCGACGGGCAGTGACCGATATAGAAGGGGTCCGTGGGCAAAAAAGTCGCCGCCACCTACCTGCGGTTTCTGTCACGCCGACCGTCGTGGTCGGCGCAGTGCTCGGCGGACAGTCGTCCGGGTTAATGCACTTTCCGTCATGCCGCACGAGCCAGGGGAAGCACACGCACCTCTCTTCGACTAGCTCTGGAACCGGCCTAGGATTCGCACACGTTCCTTCGGGAGCGTTTCGTAGAAGCTCCAGCTCGCCGCAACCTAAAGCAGCGGACAGTGGCCGATGTAGAAGGGGTCCGCGTGCAAAATAATCGCCGCCACCCACCTGTGCTCACGCCGCCCGCCGTGGTCGTTGCACTGCTTGGAGGACAGTCTTTCGGATCGACGCACTTTCCCTCATGCCGCACGAGCCAGGGGAAGCACACGCACTTCCAGTCTCCGAACACAAGAGCCGGATTAGGAACCTCGCAGGTACCTTCAGGAGTGTTTAGCTGATGCTCCAGCGGTTCGCGACCCACTTAAAGAACGGTCATAGCTATGCCTTAGCAAAGTTCAGGAGCACTAAATATTATTCGCTTACTAATTAAGATCGACGAAGTCCCCATCCCCACAATCAGCTGGAGAAGTACGGTTGACTACGAAGAAAAACGTGGTATTAAGCGAGTTGCCTGTGAAGGACTCCATGGTCATGTCCGGCAGGGTGGAGAATGGGACAGATTCGTTTTTTTTAAATATCGGAATAGCTGAAAGAATTAACCATGCTTTGCCGTAAGTACGTTTGCACTTTGAACCAGGCTTGAGCCGCTGATAAGAAGGCACGTTATGTTGTCCTTACCCACCCAGGGGTTGCTGCAACGTAATGGGCGCTTACCTTGGGCATTTTGACGGTACTAGCGGTGAGCTCTTAAGGAACAAAAGTTGTAAACAAAGTTTGGTGAAAGGGTTAGCAAACCGTACCGTCCATCGTTTTTATTCGCGTTCGATGCGGAAGTGGACGCTTATTGCCGCGAGGGTGCTTGTCGAAAACAGAGCTGCTTAATATGCCGGAAATCCTTTGTTTTCCTCGTTTTAACAGGGTATTCTGCAAACTTGTGGAGACGCGTTCACCTCTATGTGGACCGTTTGTGACGCTGCCCCACCCCAATACACTCCTGGTTGCGCCCTTTTGCACGCTTCCGCTTGTTGTTATGCACATTTCCATAGATTCACTTTGCGACATATTTAACGCGGCGTCATTCTTGCAAACTGCATACAGGTACTGAGAATTTCTGCCAAGTTTTTAAAGACTTTTACGTACACGATAGTAGGCCGAGCTTCTGTTGTTTTGCGAGTTTTACCGGCGAAGAGCCTTTAGTTGTGGCGTACAATCGAACAACGTTTGTGCAGGGAGCTTTTTGCGTTCACCCTGATTGGCTACTGGAGCTTGCGCTTTGCTTCACAGAAACAAGCACAGACCTGTTCTGAACTCGCCGCAGAGTACTCCGTACCGCAGTCCGCAGGGCCGTATTTAACGGGTGGGGGCACTATGTCCACCCTATCGGCGGGCATCGGCCGCCGATAGGGTGAGGGGGTAGGGACCTTTCGGAAAAGAAATGTTTTTAGGAAGTTAGAAAAAATTTAAGATAAAAAGACTCAGCATTATTATATCTAGCCTTGCCAGCTTGATGTTCTAAAAGTGTTTTTAGGCCATTTTAACCCTATTTTGGCTCATTTAAGGGGTTCACCCCGTCCTCGACCTCCATCCCCCCTATCTTGAAATCCTAAACACGGCCCTGGTAGTCCTACTGTGCAGTACGCCGTTACTATCTGTACGAATGCCGATCATAAGTTATGAGTCAAATTGCCTCTACGGGCTCAAAGGTCGTGTGGATTCCCTAGCTGCGGAGTCCTCGTAGAACTAGTCTTTGCCATGTGCATGCGCATGCTAGCCTGTTTTTTCCACGTCAACATGTATCTGGGCTTCCAACAATCGTGTGGGTTCATGCAGGTACACTGTGTAAATATCTCCTCTGATACGATTCTAAGAGAAGACTTTATTTTCCCTCGTAAATAAAAGGACGAGAATGCCGATTTCCTTTAACCCCGAATATAACGTCATTCTAAAAGGTAAATTTTTTTCTGAATCTAATTTTTTTGGCGACGCAAACTTATCACAGAAACCTTACCGTACAGATGCTGTTCGAGAGAAAGTTCCGAAATTTTTTTAATTTACGAGTCCAAGCATGGAATTCATCGCATGGTGGCCGCCAGATTGCGAGTTGCGACGAACGTTCTGGTATGCTGAGAAAGCGCAAGTCGAATCGTCGCTAGTGCCATTTCGAAGGAGGACTGGTTGCGAAAAGTCGCCACCTTTTATACGTGGTCGACGATGGTACCCGTAAACGACGTTTGACTTCCTCGTTGCCTTTGGGAGTAAACTCGCGGTGACTTCTCGACGTCTAACACGATTATGCGTTCCAAATGAGGAAGCTTGGGCATGACTGAGATGAGTCCATTCTTCGGTTTAGTCGGATTTCACAAAGTTCGTGATATCACTTGGTTGGGAATGCACTACATTCCACCACTAGGCCCCTACGAGTGCGGCTTGGCATCTTCGAGACTGTGCAGCAGGTGGGCAGGGATGGATGGACTCTGTTTCTGACCAGGGCGTTGCCTATATATCGGCAAAAATTTCCCCATGGAGAACATCGCACTCGAAGGTGTTACACGGCACTCCTGTCGAAGATACTGCGCGGATATAGAGACGAAATTTTAAGTAAAATTAAGGCGGGAAACGGCAAAGTTTTGTCGATAGGCTCCTAGAGGTGCGCCATTCCCATTTTCTAGTGCGAAAATCGGAAAATTTTGGTTTTGGACATGGTGGATTGGGCTTGGTATCGTTATAATCATTTTTAGCGAATAGCTTGATGGTGGCCGCAAGACGCGAGTACGACAACGTCAAAAGTGCGCCCTTCGGCAAGGGGCTGCACGCTTGCAAGCAACTGGCAGCTTTAACCGACGCCTTCTTCTCTGAAAGGAAGTTTGAAAAACATGATCAGCATCTTATGTGCTCTCAGTATCACGCAGCTTTTTCAAGAACAGACAGTATTGCATACAACGACGAAAGGCTAGTATCTGAGCCGGATCTCTTGAGTTTTCCGGAGGACGAAAATAATGTTTCGGGAGGTGGGGGTACTTTGCAAGAAACCGAGATTGCCCAAAGCCTCCAAGCTTGGTAAAATCCACGCAAATGACCCTAAAAATATTAATAGAATCAAAACTTTTTGTGCGATCTTTTGCGTTATCCGGGGGAATGAAAAACCAAAGGAGCCCCTGTGGTTTCGGTCAAAAATTGAACGTCGACATCCTGACTCCTTTGTGGATAGGAGGCTTCTTCAGCATGCGCAACGCAACGTAATCTCACGACTTTTGAAAGGTTTCGGTGGATACTGTAGCGAAATCGTCTTCCCTCTCCCAGAAAAAATTTCCCTGCTGCCCCTACTGCTCCGAAGAAATCTCTCCCTGCCCCTCGGAAAACGCAACTTATTCGATGCGCTTAAAGTGTAGGGAAGAATTTAAACCATTTGATGGCAGAAAGGAAAAGACAGATTTATTGCTCGCGAGAAAAGTCAAGATCAATACTGGTATATTTTGACATTATCGTATAGTAGACGAGCTTGAGCAGAAGGATGAAACGAGTCAATGTCGTTTGGCAGAGCCGTAGCCAGGATTTCAGGATGGGCGGGGGGGGAGGGGGGGTGGAGGTCGG